>RJWT010035808.1:0-13386 GCA_004365215.1 Cuniculus paca | reverse complement strand
CTTTCATTGTTTGTTTTGATTGATTTTACTCTATTCTGTATGGTTTGATTGTAATATGTCTGAAGGTGTAGGCAACTAATCTGAAGATAACAACTACTATGGTAGCCAATGCTGTTTTGCTAGTATCTTGAAATTCTGTAATGCTTACATTGTTTTGCTTTGTTTGTTTTGTTTTGTTATGTTTTGTTTTGTTTTTACTGTTTTAGTTTGTTGTATTTTGTTTGATTTTACTTATCCCTGATGGTATGGGCAGGTATACTGCAGATAACAAAAGGCATTATGGTAGCCTTACCGATTGCTTTTTACCCTGTTTAAAAGTCATGTACCATGCTCATTGCCTTGTTTTGCTTGACTTTACTCTGTTTTATTTTGTTTGATTGTATTCTTTTCAAAATAAAAAAAAAAACAATAAAGTGCTTGCCCCATGGGTTTGATCCTCAACACCACAAGAGACGGACAAACAAACTATCTGGTATCAACCCCTCCACTTGCCTATGGTTTTTCCAGATCTCCTAAAACAGAAAGTACACAAAATAAATGAATAGGCTTAATTTGGTGGGGGACAATCTTTTCTTACACTGAAATTGGCTAACTATGGTTCCTGGACCAAAACCAGTCTGACACCTGTCTTGCACAGACCGTTAGTTAATTGTGGTTTGCAAATTTTTAAATGACTGGAAAAAAATTTAAAAAGATATTATTTCATGGCATGTGCAATCATATCCAATTCAAATTTTATTGTTCATAGGTGAAGTTTTACAGGAACATACTTACAATCATTCATTTATATATTGTTTATGGCTCCTTTTGTGCTGTAACAAGAGAAGTGATTAATTGTAGAGAATGTTTGGCCTGCAAAGCCTAATGTATTTACTATCTGGCCCTTTATTCCCATATGAAGTCCAAGTAATTGTTTCAGGCATATCTTCTGTGAGATATGTTATTGTCAAGAAATGTGAAGCATCTGAAACGTACTTATTCACCAGTGAATTGGTCTGATGCATTTTATGAATGATGTTAGAAAACACATCAAATCCTGGGTCAGGGAGAAAAGAAAGTTTATTACTCAGAGCCTTAGCTCTATTGAGAGAATCAGCATTTTTGACATGGTTCTCCAGGCCCCAGAGTCAGATGATTCCTCTACACGCAGTGAGTTGCATTTCAGAAAAGGAGCTAAGTTTAAGAAACTGGAGTGCATTCTAATTAGCAGTGAGCATATCTGCATTTTCCTCCAGAAGATATTAACAATATTCTAGAAATTCTCACTCTACAAACATTGCTAAATATAAAGCACCAATGGGAAGCCAGTGTCTTATTTACAAGACATGGAGAAATGAGACTTATTTTGAATTGTTTTTCAACACTCATGATTTATATTACTTCACTGATAAACCTTATGGTGAGGTCAAATAAACACTGCAAAACCATTTAGGAAAATAGTTAAAATACCAATTAGAATTGTATTTGATAATTCAACACTACAAATGTTTGTTATTTTTTTCTATAAGTATTCAGAAGTTATTTAGATAGGCAAAACAAAGTGGAAAGTGGACTTTTTATTCATAAATTTGGAGATATCCAGCCAGGTCTTCATAGGTCAAAGTCAAACGCTTCACTCTGTCTAGTAGGTTCATGAGCTTTACTCTTTATGTTACAGTAGAATTGTCTACCTTCTCTGTGGTTTAACTTTCAAAATGAACTATTATTATTTGACAGAATTTAGCAGACTTCCAAAGCCAAAAATGTACATGTATATGCACTATTCATGTTATCATGTCTTCCTGTGACTTTTGAAATTTTCATGGAGATATTTCAGTCTTTTCTCTCCAAAAAAGAAATTCATTGTTAGCACATTGTTCACCAATAATCTGTGAGAAAACTCAACTTACAGTTGAGGACTAGAATCCATGAGGAGAGGGGTCAGGTTGGCAAGGAGTCTGACCCGGAATTATAAAATTACAGGGGAAACATTAAAAAAAGTACAGAGATATCCTTCTCGAACATATGCTTCCTTCCATTCTTAAAAAAAGTCAACAATCTTGAATCTAGAGAAGTAGATAATGCTAAGCATGTGGCAAATAAAATATCACAGGGAATCTAAAATGTTTTAAAAATAATCATAACTATTTGTGAACTATGTTGAAGAATAATTTAATAATTTAAAATGCTATATAAAATGACTTTATTAAATAGGCGAACGTGTGTGCTTGCTGTTTCTGGCACAGATGTTCTTGAACAGGCCATTTGGGACGTACGGTTCGTGATTCCTTCCAGTGGGCTGTGCTTGGAGTCTAAAAGACTGATACTTAGGGACTTGCTTAAAACATAATCCCAAACTATTATTTAGATAGGTCTACATACTTAGACAGACAGACAGACAGATAGATATTTATGGCCACACTCTTTTTGGCCAGCATTTTCTGTGATTATTGGCTACTAAACATGAGTAAAACAATATATTAAGACAGTTACTTTCTTTCAATCATGAATAATATGCTACAGCTACTGTCCTTTTAAAATAGTCATTTTACTTTATTTTTATGGCTTTTTTTTTTTAAGTAAATGTTAAGAATTGAAACTGCCTGAAGTCAAATAATTGGTGATGCAAATACATTTCTCTCTTATCATTCTTCCTGTAGGGAAGGCAAGTTTTGAGATGCTTTCAAAGCATTTAAAATATACTGAATTACAGTTTTGAATCATCTTGGTGGACAGTGTTCTGAGGGCTTTTATGCCATCAATCTCACGAAATTTATGGGCAAGAATGGCTTCAGATTAGTTCTTGGGTGCACTGGGAGGTGAGGGGTTAAAACTAATGTATTCTACACCATAGATTCTACTTGGGGTAGTTTTAAAATCTTGAAGTTGTGGGATGTCATTTGTCAATTCAACATACATAGCATCTTGTTTTTTGTCCTAATGACAATTTATGAAGCATTTTTCAGTTAAATATTCACCTCCTCCAACTCCTAACAACCCTGCCCCTATTTAACTGACAGATAGTAGATACAAATGACTACAGCTTTGTGTATTTCACCTTCCAAACGATAGAGAGTACACTACCTGGAGATTGCTACCAGCATCCGTAACTTCATCTTCACTCAGGTTTTATTGGAGGGATGTCATCTTGAGATCGGTGCTAATATGGAGAGTTTCAGGGACTATAGAATCAGTGTTGTTTGATTTTGATGCTCATTTGGTGTGGGCTATGAAGTACACATTTACATCCAAATCAAATGAGGATTAACACTAATAAAGAATACTGCACTAGTAGACCGTGATACAGGGGATGTTAGCCACTCCAAATGGATCCCGTTTTAGTATTAAAAGTTGTGCTATGAATTGCAGTTTAAAAATGACATCGTTTTAAGCTTTACATTGAAAATTCTAACATGAACAATGATTAAAAATTATTTAGAGTCTGCACATTTTGGTTTTGGTAGGGCTCATTTCTGCACATTGTGAAGTGTTGGCTGCATTATCCTGAAAATCAGCCTGCCACGTTCTCAACTATGTGTCTGAGGTCCAAGATGAAAAAAGGAAACATGCTTTCTAAGGCCTTCCAATGATTGCTGAATTTTTGTTATGCTGTCATAGGCCTATCCAAGTTGAATGACCAAGCTCAGAGTCAGTATGTGAGGGTACACCCAAAGAGAATGAATACAGAAAGTCATGAAAATGTGGGTCATATATTTAGTCAATTTAACAAATCTATAAGACAAAAGATACTCGAAAGTGAAAACAGTTGCACGTAACACAATATGATATAATAATGTAGCATTTTCTAAGAAAACAATCAATGTGCTAATTGTGATTATCTTTTTGTAATTAGGTATAAAGTGGAAGATATATTTGTATTATTTTTCAGTATTTGAAACATTTTATGCATTGAGTTTGTATTAGCTTGAAACAGAAATCTATTTCAAAACCCTACAAAATATTTGTTTTGCCATAAGGAGTAGAGATTAAGGAATAAAGAGGGAGAAAGGAGAGACATAAAGTCACTTTTGCAAGTCTCATAGGTCAGCCTGTGTTCCAATCATATGCTTGATTCTTTATCATTGAAGTTATTTGAGGGTGAGTATTTTGGTATGTTGGTGTCTTATTTCTCTCAGGTAGCCCTAAAACCTTATTGGACAATAACTTTTCAGTGGAACAAAAGAAGCACCCCCCTGTATGCTTTCTTTTACCTTTTACCTCCCTTTGACAGAATCACATGGATTTCAAGTTTTTCTACTTTCAGATTCAAGTGTAACAAAGTTACTCCTGGATAGGGTAACATGGATTATAGCGATATACCATTTTCACTGTTCATGAATCAATTTTTTCATTATATGGTTTTCAAGTAATCTGTATTATGCAGATTAGTGTCTGGAACTGAATGGACTTCATAGAAGAATAGGCTGGTCTGTAGATGATGACAAAAGTACAGTTTGGGGAGCAAGAAGGTCTGTATTTGAGCTAACTGACCACATAGATAACTCATTTTATTTTTCAAATCTCAGTATTCTTATTTGGAAAAAATGAGGATGAAGAAATAATAACACTGTCTATATACGGTTACTCACAAATAAAAATGATACCACATATTACAGTTTGGTTTCAGCAACTGTTTTAATTAAACATAGAAGTTTTTGTTGAGGTCTTTTAAAAGTTCAATACTCCTTAAGGGAATGCGACCTTATGATAAATTTTCCCAAACAAAGATGAAGTCTTTTCTATGAGAAAAGGGAAAATGTGCCGTAACCCCTCGAGTATAAAGATTCAGGAGGAATTGGGTGTGTTGGCAGGAGGATGAGGCAGGAGAGTTATGAGTTTGAAGTTATCCTACACAACTTGGAAAGACTCTATCTCAAAATAAAAAATAAAAATGGTTGGGGATGTAGTTCAGTGGTAGAATACTCATCTAGTATGTGTGAGTCCCTGGGCTTAAACCTCAGAACTGGAAAAAAAAATTTATGAAATAGTTTCTACTCTTAAATGTGAAAGTAACAAGACTTGAGACTCTTGTGATTCTGCCAGAGAAAGGGAGGTAAAGATGCTGAAGATAAACTTTTCCTATTTTTAAGTTTAATTGAGGTTGACCTCCATTTTTTTAAATGGAAAACTTTGATTGTGCATGAGAGTACATTCACTGAAAGAGGTCAATGAATTTAAGTTGTTTCTGAAAACCTTGCTCTTGGTCAAAGTTGTCTTGTTTTGTGGTTTAAAAAAATGTAAATGAGAATGCATTCATCAGCAAATAAAAACACCTATATAAAATGATTGCCGATAGGATTCTGATAGGAACATACATTTTGAGGTTTGAGCCACATAAACAGAAATGGTATGAGGTATACACAGTAGTATTAAATATATAGAGCCTGCCAAAAAGATGTATACATACTCCAAGCAAAGAAAAACTTGTAGAAACACTTTAATATGAAATTTATTGAGACATCATGAAATTAATGCAAGTTACCTTTGGCCTCTACAGCCATAGGAGGTACTTGTAATGGTGGCCTTTAGCTTCTAGTCATTTTTTAGTACGGCAAACTATCGCTCAGGCAACCTTGCTCAAAGTGTTCATCAAGATTGTTGCACATGCAATTTCAATTTTTTCTCTAAGGGCCAGTAGTGCAGTGGGTTTCCTATGATATACAGCATCCTTTAGGCTTCCCCATAGATAAAAGTCTAGAGATGTTAAATCAGGAGGACATGCACCTTATATAAGTTTTTCTTTCCCTGAATATGTTTACATTTTTTTGGTTAACTCTGTATTTGATGGCAGTTAAGTCAAACAAGGACATTTTTATATTTTGATTTTGTTCTAAGTATAAAGAAAATCTAGGAGCCCTCTAATTCCTCATCCGTTCAGACAAAATGATTGACTTCTTTTCAATTGAAACAAAGCTTGTTTTAATTAATTACAAACTTGTTCAGATGATCATAACTGTTAAGTTACCAGAAAAAGTATTACTATGACAAGAAAAATGATAATTAATTCAGTTTTTCCATTGTAGGCAAGTGTGTACAGTTTTGCTGTCATGGGGCAGAAAGGAGGGCAGAAGTAATACTGGCAATTAAGCATAGGAACTGTTGCTCTAAAACCAAATTAAAACATCTCAATGAAGGTGTGGAAGGCTGATTTTTTGCAAAAATTCAATCTCCATGTGAAAATTTCACTTTTGATGACCTGCTGCCCCATGCAAACACTATCAGCATACTTTTTCCTGTCATTTGTTATAAACTGACATCTTTTTGGATTCTGTTATTTAGTACATTGGATGACCTGTCAAGTATTTAATCACTGAAAAACTCAGTTTCCTTTTTTGCAAATTCTACTTTAAAGCAGAACAAAAATGTACTTTATTGAATACCTATGAGCTAGGTCAATAAGACATAACTTCTTCATTTCTCACAACAGTCCTATGAGCATTGAAACAGGTAGAATATAAAAGAAACTACTATCTATCAGCCAGTGTTCAAAATCACATGAGTGGTAGATAGGTGACTAAATGGAATCAGTCTTAATCTAAATTATATTGTACTCTTATTAGAGCACATTGTTTATCAGGACATGGCTTAAATAATCAGTCTTCAAAGGTCAAGCTTCCTTTTGTTGTTTCTTCCTGCAAAGTACTACTGATACTAGAGTGGGATTCTCCAAAAAACTAAAGAGAAAGTTATAAAGTAAGGAAAAGGTGATACTTACCAGACATCTCCATGGTTTTCTTCCATGATAAGCAATGAGGGAATCTTGACCAAAGGCACTATCAGGCACTTCCATGATAAGCAATGAGGGAATCCTGACCAAAGGCACTATCACCTAAGAGTCTAAGTAGTCCTTTGGGCCCAGTGGGTGTGTAAAGCCAATGTTAGAGATAGCCAGGAAAGACAGGACAGAAGGAGGAAGTAGAAGGACAAAGAAAAGGTGATGAAATAACAATGTGGAGAATTTAGGCCTGAAAGGAGATGATAAAAAGGAGAAGAGGTTGCAGTAGGAGTTTTGCACTTGAAACTCTGGGTGAAGAAAGCGGTGTCTAAGGCAAAAATCTAAAAAATTCTACAAGAAGAAGTGGCTACAACTTTGCCCTCTTTCCTTTCAAGGAAACTCAGAACAAGATCTGCCTTATTGTTAGTTACAATGTGGATTTGAATTGTGGTTTCTCTCATTCCCCTCCCTTTCCTCTCTGTCTGCCTGTATGTCTCTGTCTCTGTCTCTGTCTCTTTGTCTCTCTCTCTCTCTCTGAAATATTGTGCAGATATTGATTCAAGCTATTTACTCAACCTCTCCTAGCATGTCCAGGAGAGGGTTGGTATTTTGTCACAGAACCCAAAGAACCCAGAAGGAAATGTGGGATCATGGGAAAAACATGAAGAGCAGGTGTTGAATGTCTGTGATTGAATTGCTATAGTTAAGTGGCATGCTCCATTGTAAATGGGGACAATAATATCTGTCTCAAAGAGACGTGAGGTTCAGGTGAGATGATAATGCTTTATAACTATTACATGAATATAAATTATGAATATTATGCATCAGATTTACTAATTCTGAGTTAGTTCTATAGCAGGCAAGAACCATTTTATTTAGAGGTGCATCTAAATTTTCCTCTTTCTTGAAACTCAGTGGTTTTCCATAAATCACTGGGGGTTATGTGCATCTATCTTTTATGACATACAGGAAAGGGAGGGATTATTGACAATGATACTTTAGGTATGTGTTTTGATGACGAGTTTGATGGTAATGGTCACATTTTCAGAGTTCCAATTAAGGACGTGTGATGAGACAACATGACAAAATATTTCAAATAAGTTGTATCTGAAAAAATCTAAGCTCTTTGGTCACCAGAACTATAAACTGGCATTGCCAACAACAATCTACAACCTCAGCATTTTCAAGGTCTTTTCTAGAAGGCAAACTTCCAAGTTCATGAAGGAGTACACTGCAAGCCTTTCAATTTCTCTTCCTGCACCCAGGGGGACAAATAATTAGTGCTTCCCTATGCCTGAAGAGGAGTCCAAAGCCCAGAAATTCTACTATCAGTGCTTGCTTACTAGCAAGAGGCATGGTTGTGCCATGCATCACTAAGGATTATAACAGATTAGCAACTAAATTTGAGTTAATTAAAAATAATCAACTATAATAAGAAGAGAGTTTCCAGAAAATTACCATATTGATCAAGTTGCTGTCTAAACAACTTGAAAAATACAGAACAAATTTTGAAGGCCCAATGCCAAGTGTCTGAAGAGACTCGTTAAAATTTACTGTAAAAAATAACATACTGTTCAATTAAGTTTGTTAATAATGATTACGAACATAGTTAACAAATAAGTAGTTGGTGGGGATATTCAAACTTAAGAGTTAAGGTAATTATGAAAAACTCAAAACAAAGTGAAACTTGGGTTTCTAGAGGTTAGGATTGAATGCTCAAAGGTAAAAAAATGAAAATCATGTTTGAAACCAAATGAGACTGTGAAATACTATGAAATACTTGAATCCTGACCTACCCTTTGAAATAGATAATACTGCATTTTGGAAATAAATAACACTGTATTTTGGACCCAAAATCCCTTAAACTGACTACATATCTTACCACCAGTTTGTTTAGGGGGAAAACTTACAAAAATGCATCATAACCTCTTGGGTAGCTATATATCAGTTGAGTTTATATCTAGTTATGATCTGGCTAAAGACTTTTAAAAAAGACCCCTCTGAAGTTACTTTATTTCAAACAGTTACTTGAAACACTCCTAATTTATTACAGTAAATATCTTCTTGGCAAAATAAAATATTTATTATGTAATAGCTTTCAAGGACTTTGGCTAAATGGCAAGTAGATTTGGTGAAGTAATTTACCTGGCTATTTTCCAAAATTGTCATAAAACATTATGGATGGCACAAACTGACAAAACTTAAAATATTACTATTTGTGTGAAATTCACTTCATTTATTGGATTTCTTCCTATTTCCTAAAAAGACTTGTGAGGGCTGCTTATTTCCTTCACAGACATTTTCTAAACATTGTTGTCTTTTGTCCTGTGTCATTTTTGTGGCTCCAGTTCTCTTGTTCAATAACTATATATATATATATATCGTTGATTGAGAAAACCTGTCCAGGAAAGAAAAGCAGAATCCAGAATCCAGACTTGGAGGATAACCTTTGCCCAAAGTTATAAGCAAGCTTCTTTGTCCCAGTGGCTCTGAACTCACTCAACCCGTAAAGTGAAGATATCCATCACTCAGTTAGGCAGCACCTGTACCGGTGGGAGGCTGAGAGTGATTGCTATGCTGGCTGCTGAGCTCCGACAATAAACTCATAACTGTAATGGGAGAGAGGTACCCAGAGGAGCAAAAGACAAATACAGGCCCAGGGCTTCTTAGTAAGTTATTTCAGAAACAGGATGAGGAGTGATACAGAAATTAGGACCCAGTATTGTGAACAGACAAACAGTCGGTTCTCATTCCTTCTAAGTTGTCTAGGTGATTTGCAGAAGACTAGGGAATTACTTGATTCCCCTTTACTTTCAGAAATAGATGAAGTAATTAAAAATCTTCCCCAAGAGAAAGTTCTTGGCCCTGGCGGAGCTACAGGAGATTTCTGTAAAACCTTTGGCTTAGCTCTTTCTGTACATTTACTTGATGAGCTCAATCACAAGAGGGACTCAGGTGAATTCATCCCTGCCAGACCTTATATCCAGATTATCTTAATTGCTGAAAAGGATAAAGAGGCAGAACACTGTACAACATTTAAGAAGTTCAGACTTCTGATTAAAGTAGATATCAACTTTTGCAATGGATCTTGACAATTTTGATCATCATTTGGAATCAGAAGTATTGTCATCAGGCCATTGTTTGGGGACTGGTCATTCTTTGGGTAAGATGATTTAAAAAAAAAACCTACATTCTAGTTCTGTTAGAATCACTATCATCCCCAATTATTGTGTTTCTTTAAAAAGGACAGTTTTTCTTTATTGGCAGAACGATATCAGGGGTGCACTATGGGCTCAAAAACCTAAGATCTTTATTATTTAATAACATGTTTTTCCTCATGTGCCAGTGAAGCAGGTTAAAATGCATTTCTCTACACTTCAGTGTACTCTGCAAAATCTAAATTTCTGTATTTTTCAATGTCTCAAATGATAAAGAGAGGAGGTTGATTTTATATTATTTAATTAGCTTATTGCTGAACAAAAGAGGGAAAAGCATGAAGAGGGGTTGAAACATACCTTACAGGAGAAAAATTTTTCTTATAAATACGTACATTTGTTATATGTGAATTAAAAAGAAAAAAACAGAAAATAGTGAGACAGAAACCTAGGTAATGAGTGACAAAATATATGTTTGCCAACACTATCCGGATGATTGTGGCAAAAACTTTTGAACGTGAAATTCTACCTCCTGCATTTCTTCTGAGCAGGATGCATGGGCCAAGATATTCTATAAATGTGTCTTTAACTGAAAAGGTATCTTTAGCCTGCTATTCCTACAGGCTTTTCTGAGGGAAACTGTGCCATCTACCCCAGAAGAAAGCTGCGCTATTCCACACACGTGGACTGTCATCTTCTGTGCTGGGTGGCCCTCCATCCTGAGCAATGCTTGATTAAACCATGAATGGTAACAGCTAGAGGTCCAAGGACATTCAATGACCAGTGATTCATAATGAAGCTTGATGTGAAAGCTTTTCTCTGGAGACAGTAAGGGAATGTAGACACAAGAAATTCAGAGGAAGTGTAGTGAGTGTAGTGGAAGTATAAGACATATGAAGAAGGTCAAACAGAAAGAGACTTGAGTCAAGTTAATAACAGACATATGAGGCCTCTTAATTCCAGCTGTTGGTGGGATGAGAAAATAACCACATTGCTAGTTATGCTGGATTTTCAATGGTGTTCCTCTTACCAAAACATATTTAGGTTTTTATGGGACTGGCTGATACTGTAATTCCTATTTTTGTTTTGTAGGGCCTGTCATGTAGCTGCCCTGGTTATTTATTATGTTATCTTGTTATTGATTAAATATTTATTCAACTAATAATAGTAATAACAATTACTACTATTATTTTGCTTTTTCAGACAGTCTCTCAGTATGTAGTTCAGATTGGTTTTGAACTCACTATGCATTCTAAACTGATCTTGAACTCATAGTGATCTTCCTATCTCAGCCTCCCAAGGGCTGGGATTATAGTCATGCGACACCATGCCTAGCTAACAAATAATTATTTAGTCGCTCCTGCATCACAGGAACTTTATTAGGAGCTGTGGAAGCAACACAGAGCAAAGAAGACATGGTCCCTTCCTAGTGGAATTTACAGTCTAGCAAGCTTTAACAAGACACATTATTAACTAAATAATTGATTTGGGGCAGTTCTATAAAGGAGAATTATAGTTACTATGAACCTTTTAGTAGTAGGGTGCACTAGCTTGGTAATAGGGAGAAATTTTCCTGAGTTTGAATTCTTCTCCCTGTCCTTTCTATGAGATCCTTGGAATGAGCCCCTCATTACCCAAATACTGATAAACACAGCAAAGTCATCGTACCTGTGAATAAAGTCATCAGTCAATATTTAAAAAGCCCAAATTGGGATTGCCGTTAGCATTCAGTGTGGCAGAAACCTGGTGTATAGGAAGCTGCTGAGAACAAATCGATGTTGGTTTGGGAGGCTGATTCTTGATCTTCCCTCCCCTCTCTTCCCTGTAGCAAAAGTGTATTCATGTTGAACTGGAAGAAATAAGTGACAATCACAGCAGTATCTTAGAAACAGTCAGATGGGGATCAGCAGTATTCAAAATAAAGCATGAAAACAGTTGGAAATATTTGAGCACTTGATACACAGAAAAGATGAGCAGTAGTCTCTCCCTGTCTCCTTGTCTAACTATCCTACGCTTCTGGTGAACTTTATAACCTCAGATTCAGAAATAGATTTCTACCAGGTACTGTCTTCTGGAGAAGCTCTAAATAGTATATTGGGGACAGAAATTTGGAAGGCTGAGAACCTACCCTCATTTATTAATTCATTCATTCAGTCACCACTTACCAGCACTGGCTCTTCCTATTGCACGCTACCATCAAGGAGCTAAAGACAAATACGATTTGGTGTCTGCCAAATATATTTCTTCTTGACTTAAAGAGTAGTACATTGCAATCATGCATGCATCTTATCTATTGAATTAATCCATCACCTGTAGGTCGTTTACCCTACAGTGTTCCCTATAGCACTCTGGTTCCTTGGTCTAATGGTGAGTAGCCCATAAGCATCCATCAAATGAAAGAAAAAGCAAATGACCAAACATGTACATTATGTGCCAGTCACTTGAAATGAGCAAGGTACACATAACTCTGACCACATCTTACAGTTCAGGGAGAGTACAGCCAAATAAAGCCACTCGTTTGCCAGTGTCTTCCTGTATGAAGGTAAGAATGCACCAAACACAAACTTAGGATCAAGAGATGCTAAGTTGAAAGTGTTGACATCACTAAGCTAGATGAAGGGGAAAAACCTTGCAGTTTAGACTGAGATAAAATCAAAGGTCCAGGAGAAAGAGAGAACAAGATATTTTTTTTGTGTGTAGGAAGCAAGTGAATCCTCAGGAAAGAGACAGTGAAGACAGAGAAGTGAATGAATGAATGAATGAATGAATGGTAAAGCATTTTCTTAGCTAAACACTAGGCCAACACTGCCCACATTTTAAGACCCTTAAAAACCATATCTATTACCTTTGCCTGACCTAGTGTTCATGGAAGCACTCATACTGCTAAATTCCTTTTGCCTCTCGTTTGATTCTCTCTTATGTTATTTTGTTTCTATTATGCAATGTAATAGAAGAAATGCTTGTTATTTTATGACTCTTAGGTAATGGTGTGTATATAATTATACAATTTATATTGCTTGAAGTTACATAGCACTGTGTCTTACTGTGGAAATATTAGGGTAGATCATTTTACCTTTACCAACATTCTTGCCCTAAATACCTGATTACTCATTCCATTTATTTGAGATGAGAAAGAGTAAATTGCTGTTTCAGGGCCAGTGTGGTACCGCAGAATCAAATGAGATTGGACTAGATAGACATCAGCAAGGTGCACTACAGATGCACCTAGTGGAGCATCTCTTACTCCCCCAAAGCCTTGGTCTGGCAGTGGTACAAGCAGTTGTTAATCAATGGAACCCTATTAGTGCTGCATAGATAGACAGATGGACCTGGACTGCAACCTCCTGCAGGTACCCATGAGTAGAACCTCTTTCTCGTACAGCTGTCTTCTTTGTTGTTGCGTCTGTGGTTAGGTAAAAGGTTGCTGTGTGTTCTTTTATCAGCGTCACTGGAACTCTAATAACTTTTTAAGGATGACTTGTTTCTATGCCCCAGATTTTATTTCCTTGTGTTCCAACCCAACAGTGAATATTCTAT
>RJWT010035807.1:0-13391 GCA_004365215.1 Cuniculus paca | reverse complement strand
GATTACATGGAGAGATAACTGTCAGGAGACCAATCTTATTCAGGTGCCTTTCGGACTGGGAGATACTCTCTCAATTCTGCTAATATCATATTTCAGTTCTTATCCATTTTCACACACACACACACACCCTTCACACATCACTTGGGCTCTTGGGTCCTTTAATATTCAATAATAGAAGTGAAAGAATATAGTACATGATTTTAGCATTCACCCTCATCTTTGACATTTTATTTTAAATTTGTTTTGTGCAAATCGCAAAATGAAGCTAAAATAAAAGATTTGATTGAACTATTTGTCTTAACTTTTCGTTTTGGAATAATTTTGAATTTAGAGAAAAGTTGCAAGAATAATAACAAAGAACTTCCATATACCCTTAACCTAAATTCCACCAATTGCTAACAGTTCATTGTTTCCTCTGTCTCTCTCGCTGTATATATATATATATTCATCTCTTTAGATACTGTACATAGTTCTGTCATCATTTTAGATATACAGTTACCTCTCTATAGAATGCATATTGTTTTATGAATCATTTGAAAGTGTCTTCCACAGTTTACAATAGCTTTGTATCCCTAAGTACTGTTTAGGTAATAAAAACAATTTATATTTCACCAGCTGTCCCACACTGTAACGTCTTTTGTAGAAAACCCTGTAAGGGTAGTAGTGGCTCAGTGGTAGTGTTAGCCCAGCATGGGTGGGGGCTGGGTTTCACTTCCCAGCACCACTGTGACATCGACCCTGACAGTCAGCTTCACTGGGTGGAGAAACACCTAGCAGACTAGTACAGCACACTCCAGGGTGCGTGTGTGTCAGGGAGGGGGAAATGAGCACTAAATGGTACCTCAGTTCTTTCCATGATCCTGGTCCCAAACCATATTGGACAAGAACCAAATCAAATACAGGGTTAGGTTCAATGTTGACTTCATGGGGAAATTTAATTTGGTTCTTGTCCAGTGTGGTCTGTAACCAGAATCATGGAGACCCAAAGTACCACCCGTATGTGGTTCCACCCCTTCCTGTCCGGTGTTCTTCCCCTGCTCTGCTTTGCCCTGCTGTAGTTCCCCCACCATGAACTAAGGAGTTTTGCTCCTCCACCACCCTTCCGCCATGACGTTCCTGCCTTGGAGCCAGGTAACCATGGACTGAATCTCCTCAAACTGTGAGCTAAATCAAACCTCTCCTTTAAATTGTGAGTGTCAGATATTGTGTCAAGCAATGGGAAACCTGACAAATACAACCACCAGAACAAAAGCAAAAAATACAGAAACTTTTTTTCATTGTCTTTCAATGGTTAACACTACGATGTGTTTGGATGTAGATCTTTGCATTAATCCTACTTGAGGTTTTTCACACTGCTGGATATAGAGATTCAGGTTTTCATACACTGGGAGGTTAGCCTTCTTTCCTTTTCTTCTTTTCTTCTTTTCTTGTCTTGTCTTGTCTTGTCTTTTCTTCACTTTTCTCTCCTTCTTCTTCTTCCTCCTCCTCTTCTTCTTCTTCTTCTTTTTCTTCTTCTTCTTCTTCTTCTTCTTCTTCTTCTTCTTCTTCTATCTTCTTCTTCTTTCTCTCTCTCTCTCTCTCTCTCTCTCTCTCTCTCTCTCTCTCTCTCTCTCTGGGTCTGCTGTCTTCCCCTCTCTCTCTCCTCTCCTTTGTCCTTTTAGAAATCCCAGTAGACACAGGTGCTTATGTTGATGCTGTCCTATAGGTCTTTGAGCACCATTTGTTTTTCTTAATTTATTTCCTTTATGTTCCTTGGATTGATTTCTATTAATCTATAAAGTTCATTGACTCTCCTGCCATCTGCAATCTGCTAACTTCCTGTAAACTTGCCACAATTTTTTTCTTAGTGCTGGAGGTTGACCCCAGAACCTCAGACATACTAAGCGTGTATTCTACATGGACACACATACATAAATATCTGTCCTCACATTAAATTCTTTTTGCTAGATACCAAGAGGGGAATTGCACCTATACAATTTTACATTTCCACCAGCAATGCAGAAGGGTTTCAATTTCTCTATATCCTCATCAATACTTATGTTCTGTCACTTTACTTAGTTTTGTTTTTGTAGTACTGGGAATTGAATCCCAGGGGCAACCTATCACTGAGCTACATCCCCAACCTTGTTTATGTATATATGCATGCATGTATATATGTATGCATGTATATATGCATGCATGTATATATTTATGCATGTATGTATGTATGCATGTATTGGCAGAGTCTCATTAAATTATCCAGACTGGTCTCAAACTTGCAATCCTCCTGCTTCAGCTTCCTAGGTAGCTGGGATTATAGTCATGTGACATCATTTTGATGTAGTTCTATTACCTATTTTATATTCTGTTTGTGTTTATGTTTTGGGTGTCAGATCCAACAAATCATTGCCAACTTCAATATCATGTTCTTCTCACTCATGTTTTCTCCCACTTTCTAGTTTTACTTCATATGTTTTAGGCCTTTGATCCACTCTGAGTTAATTTTTGTGTGTGCTGCTAGGTAAGGGTTCAACTTCATTCTTTTGCATGTAGATATCCAGTTTTCCCAGCACCATTTTTCAGCAGACTGTCCTTTCCTCACAGAATGGTTTTGATACCCTTGTCAAAAATCATTTCATCACAAGTGTCAAGATTTTGGTGAGGAGACTTCCCATTCCCTTGGTCTCTCTGTCTTTATACCAATGTCTTACTATTTTGACTATGGTGGCTTTATAGTACTTTTTGAAATTAGGAAGTGTGAGATCTCCAACTTTAGTTTTCTTTTTCAAGATTGCTTTGGTTACTTAGGGGCTTTTTTTTTTTTTTGAACTGGGGATTGAACTCATGACCTTGCACTTGCCAGGCAGGCTCTTACACCATTGAGCTAAATCCCCGGCCCTTACTTAGGGGCTTTTGAAAGGCTGTATCAGTTTTAAAAAGTGGGGCTTTCTATTTTTGGAAGACATGCACACAAAAACAAAAAGCCAAAAAACCACCATCCTTGGAATTTTGATAGCGATTAGAATTAATCTATAGATCCCCTTGGGTACTTATTGTATCTTTCAACTCTAGACTAGTCTTTGGTTTTAAAAAATTATGTCTATTTCTATTGAGAGGCTCTATTCGTTGATTCAATATTTTCATATAAATGTTCCTCTTCCTCCCTTCCTTTTTCTCTTATTCTTCTTCTGGCTTTCTGAGACAGGATCTCACTATGTAGTCCACTATTTAGGCTGGCCTTAAACTCACAATGCTCCTACCTTAGCCTCCCAAGTGATAGGATTATAGGTGCCTACCACCATTTCCACTTTTTTCCCCATTTTTTTGTTTCAGACTTTTAAGCCTTCAAGCATGATTTCCTACAGTTCTTTAAACATAATTATCATATTATCTTTGAAGTCTGTCTGATAAATTCAACATCTGTAGACACAATTTCTATAAAATGCCTTTTTCTCCTTGAGGTCACACTTTCCCACTTCTTTGCATGTCTTTTACTTTTTTGTTGAAAATTAGACATTGTAAGCAGGGCATGGTGGCACACGCCTGTAATCACAGAACTGTAGAACAAAGCACGGACATCTCTTTCCTGTTTTGTTATTGTGTTTGTCAGCTTCTGGTGGCTGTGACAGAATCCCTGAGAAAACCGAGTTAGAGGAGGAAAGACTGATTTGGCTCAGTTTCGGAGGTTTCCAGCTGTGCTCAGCAGGCTCTGTTGCTCTGGGCTGAGGTGCAGCAAAAGTCCTGGAGGAAAGGTGGGTGTGGTGGTGTCTGCCTGCTCTGGGACCCTAGGGAGATTTTCAAGGTCCTAAGGTTAAAGAACACACATGCGCAAGACCTCAGCAACAACAGCAGGAAGCAAGGAGCAGAGCAGAGCACAAGAGCACAAGAGCTGGAGCAAGACCCACCTGTGTCTTCACTGTGCAATTCTCATACAGGTTGTCATCACATATTTACATTCTTACACAGCGCTGTAACAGCATGTGCATGTTTACCTATGTTGCCATGGTTACACAACTGTATCCAATGTGTGCTTGCTCTAGACAAAGCAGGGTCAGGTCCTCAGGTGCCCTTAGATGCCCCTGAGCTTAGAAGCAGTCTGAGTGGTTCCCCATAGGTGGGGCCAAGGCTTTCTCCTGGGTGGGTGAAGCAGGGGTAAAAGACACGTCCAGTCACCTGCTTCTTCCAGCCGGGCCCCACCCCCAGCCATCTGCCTCCTCCAACTTGGCCCCACCCCCAGCCACCTGCTCAGCTCTGATCATCAACAAATTCATCCCCAGAAGAACTTTGCTCCCACTCCCTCATGACCCAGTCACCTCTCTCTTCCTCACCTCTGCCCACAGATGACCAGGGGGATCAAACCTTTGACACATGAACTTTCTGGGGGTGCATTTGATGTCTAAACCATACGTTATTTTTAATTTTCATTTGTGACTTCCTAAGGGCTTCCTGTTTGTGTAGTAGGTTGGTGTTCGGCCACAAGCCAGGCAGTCTAACTTGGTTGTGCCGAGGTCTTGCTCTCTGTGTTCTTTTACTGCTCAGTATTTTCCAAGGAGAAGTAATGTACAACCACCACCCGCACAGCATGCTCTGTGTTCACGCCTTTACCTCAGCACAGAGATGCTATACTTAGGGTCTGGAAGAGCCCCAACTTTTGGCACTCTTGGAAGGTGGGGGACACTCTTTTTTTGGCTTTTTGAGGCAGGGTCTCACTCTGTAGTTCAGGCTGGCCTTGAACTCACTTTGTAGCCCAGGTTGGTCCCAAACTTGCAGTAATCCTCCTGCCTCAGCCTCCTAAGTACTGGGATTACAGGTGTGCACTACCATGCCCGCCCTTCTTTTGTTTTTTTGCGATGGATACTCCTAAGAGGAGGAGCCTCGTGACGGATTCTAGGTCCCTTGAGGGTTTGTCTTCAAAGGGGATGGTGGGATCATGGTCTCTTCCTCTTTCTCCCTTTCAATTCCCAGCCATGATGAGGTAGACGGGGCTCCTCTGCTGCCAGGATCTCTGTGATATCACAGGACCACAGCACAGGACAACCTAGTCCCAGACAGAACCCTCCAAGCTGTGAATCCAAACAAACCTTCCTTCTTTTTAAGTTGTTTTAGCCCAGGTGTTTGTTACAGTAACAGAAAGCTAACACAATAGATATGTGCAAAGGAGAGTTTTAAAGGGAAAAGTAAAAGAAATAATCTCTGTTATGCAGAGAACTTGCAGCTTTATACAAAGCTTGTACCATGTTCTAGCAACTGGATCTTAAAAATACCCCATGACCATTCCTTTAGCCCCGAGGGCTGTTTGAAATCATTTCCTCCATATTCACAGATTGTAAATGTGTCTGTGTTTCGAAAGGTCAAGGAGCGTTACAGAGTGAAGGATTCTCATTGGAACTCTCTGGTTTACAGGACTTAAGCTAGCAATGAAAATGACTCACTTTACAGACAATTTTTGATAGAAATTCCTGGAAAGCAACAAAGACGTCTGGATTCTCCAAATGGGAAACGCATCATCATTTGGCAACTCTGTAATTACTAGACTCAAGAGTCACCCAAGGGCTGCACCACAAAACTGTAAGTAGCTGGAAGATTGTAATCATGTACTTTTTACTGGTAGATCTAATAATATTGTAGCTCTGGGGTAATGATGAGTAGAAATGGTATTTTGAAATAACCACAGTTTTAATATGATATGAAAATAGCTATCATTTCTGCTGATGAAATCACAACTACTGCTACTCTTGCTGGTGTTTATTGCCTACTGTAGTAGTCATTCACCGCTATACAAAATTGCCCCCAGAACTCAGCGGCTTAAAACAACATTTATTTTTTTCACGTGCTTTCTTTTTTCTTTTGTTCTCTTTTTTTTGAGACAGCATCTTGCCATGCAGTTCAGGCTGGCCTTGAACTCACTACATATCCCAGGCTGGCCTAGAATTTGCGATTCTCCTGCCTCAGCCTCTTTCGTGCTAGATTTACAGGTGTGTACCATGCCCAGCTCTCACATGGCATCTGAGGGTCAGGAATGTAGAGCAGTTTCCTGCTAACACTCGTTGAGGGGCCCTCAGTAAGTTTAAATCAAGCTGATGGCCAGGGTTCAGCCATCTGAAAGTTTCACAGGGCTGGAGGGTCCACTTCCAAGCTCCTTCCTGTGTCTGCCCACAGAAGCCACCACTCCTCACGGAAACCTGTCTCATTCCAGGCGGTAGTTAGTCCACCTGGAAGACGGACAACTTCTGATCCTCCTGCCTCAGCCTCCTGAGAAGCTGGGATTACAAATTTATGCCATCACATCAGGCTTGAGAAGTGCTTTTTTTTTTTTTAAGATAGTTGCTGTCTCAGGCTATGAGATAACTACTAACGATGATAAAGGAGAAGGTCGGAAAGAGCCTCATTAGAGAAAGAATTTATTAATAGCAGAGCATCCCTCCAGCTTTCTTTCACATAGGAGAAATGGCTTTGGGCTCTTTTATTAGCCTAAACTAATTCTGATATGCCTACATTAGCTCACTGCAACCACACACACACACACACACACACACAAAACCTGGAGAGAAAAGATTTTATCACCCTCACTCTGCAGAAAGGAAATCTGAAGATAGATGAGCTGACTAGCTGATGGTCACGTGACTAGCAAAGGCATCTAGATGACTCCCAGCCTCTCCACACGGCTTCGAGACTGTGTGGTTGTTTTTCAGCACTGGTGATTTATGTTCCCTGCAATAGCAGAAATGGTAAGAAAAGCTATAGCTAGCCTGGCATGGTGGCGCATGCCTGTAATCGCAGCATTTGGGAGGCAGAGGCAGAAAGATTGCTGAAAATCTGAGACTAGCCTGGGCTACATAGTGAGTTCAAGGCCAGCCTGAACTGCATAGTAAGGCCTTGTCTCCAACATAATTAATAATAATGATAGTGATAAATAATAGCAATAGCTAACAGTGAGCTCCTATAATATGCCAGGCACTATAGTAACAGATAAGATACCTACATTTACAGATGAAGGAAGTAGGGCTTAGGAAATTTCAATCATTTTACCATGTTTCAGACAGAGCTTTGATGACCAAGATGATGAAATCTAGTATTTTGTTTTTCTTTTGGGGGTACTGGGGATCAAACACAGGGGAACACTGACTTACATCTGGAGCTCTTTTTTCTATTTTATTTTGAGACAGGGCTAAGTTGCTCAGGAGGGTGACCTCACACTTGTGATCTTCCTGCCTCAGCCTCCTGAATAGCTCAGCCTTTGCAATGCCCAGTGTCATGCACACGCCAGATGAGCAGTGGAGTCACAAACTCAGAGGAGCCATGGTGGAGAAGGGAACTGTGGGGCTACACAGGGGAACAGGTAAGAAGTTGTCCCAGCAACCAGCAGCTTATCCCGATCCCAGTCCAAGGGCTGAGCTCTGAGGGGTCACCCACATGCTACGTGCCTCCTCCCTCTTAGGGGGGTGACAGTGGCCCTCAGAGGCTGGGGAGCTGGCTGACAATCACAGAGCAAAAGATTCAAAGCAAGTACTTTTTTATTTTTTAAATCACCGTATTTGCCACCTATAAAAGCAATAGTAACTGGGTGCTGCTGACTTAAACCAAAAGAAGGTATTTTGGAAGAAAGTAGCCTAAGTCACAGAATCAAGGCAAAACTGGGCCAGGCCATGCCAATAACAGAAATGGATTCTGTAGATGTTAATTAGACAAGGAAGACACTGGAAAGATTATAAAGATGTATTAAGGGAGTCAAAGAAAGAGGCTTGGTAGCTATGTGGCCAGGAATAACGCCCCAAATCCCACACAGAACCAGAGAGATGCAGTTGCGGCCCCCAGCACCCGGCCACACACACCTAAGCGTGCACAGCAGATGTGCTTGACCTTGGCAACACCCTGAGCCTCACAACCGGGAACCCTTCTGGACACGCCTGTGCTGGTCCTGGAATCTCTGCGTCATAAGCCTTTGCCTCCCAGTGTGGGCCTAATGAATGGAGTCTAGCTGTGTAGAGAGCTCCAGCTGCAAGGGATGCTGGGAACCCACGCACCTGGCTGGTTCGGGAGATGGGACAGGCTTTGCTGCGGAAGGAGGGATGACCAAAACATGGAGAGGGAGTTCTGGTGAGTGGTTTGGGTGTTGGACAGCTGAGAACGACAAATGTAAGTGGATAGCTGCAAGAAAAGGACAGAGGAACAAGCCCCCACCCCCAACCAGCACCATGTGCAGCCCGCCCCGGCAGGGGTACAGCGAGATCCCAGCCCCTTCCCGCTCACCGGCTGGCAAACGAGAAGCACCAATATTCCCACCCTACCCCGCCACCACCGTGAGTGACCGGCTGATCCAGAGAAACACAGGCTGCGATGATAGCTATGGAGGTGAAATGCAAGTGGATGCCTGTGGTTTTACTGACCTTGCAGGTCTAGGGCCAGGAGTCTGATCATCTGTTCAGAAGATAGCGGTGGTTCACAGTGTGGCATCTGGGGGTCTCCTTCTGAGGGTGGGAGCCATTGTTGATTCCCTATAGTCTTACTCTGAAGTCCTACATTGTTTATTGTTTTGTTGGGTTGGGTTTTATTCTCTTTTGTTTTGTTTATGTTATATCCAATGGCATGAGAAACTATTTCAATGATAGCAAGATATATTCTGGTAGCCATTTTGGATTTACTATTGTCATGTTTTGAAGTCCTTTATCCATTGTTTTATTGTTTCTATTCTGTTCTGTTTGAGTTTTACTATGTCTGAAGTTATCTGCAGCTATTTTGAAGACAACAAAAGGCATTATGGTAACTATTGTTGATTTCCTAATGTTGTGAAGTCCTGTATCACTTACTCTGTGCTATGGTTGATACATTGTGTCAACTTGAGAAATTTAGAAGTTTAACTGAGAGACTCAGCAGGGAGCCAGGGCTCTTACTTTGTAAATATCCTCATCCTGTGCAAAGGAGGGCAAGGACATTTTGTGAGTGTTACACCTGCCCTGAAGGTGGTGGTGGTGGTGGTGGTGGTGTGGCCAGTGTACCATATAAGGGAGGAGAAGAGGGTTGGGTTTTTGTCCTCTTTTGCTCTGGCTGCTGCCTTGAAGTGTTGCCCCAGTGCCATGCCACCCTGCCTTGGAGCCAGCTGATTATGGACTGAAATCTCCAGAAACTGTAAGCTAAATAAACCTTTCCTTGCTTCACTTTGGGTGTCAGGTGTTTTGTCCCAGCAACAAGAGAAAAGTGACCAAGACACTCTGGTTTGTTCTGATTGGTTTTATTCTGTTTTATTTTCCTTGGTTTTATCCTCTTTAAAATTAAAAAAAAAAAGTCTTTCAAAGAAAAGGGCAGAAACCAAGATTTTTTTAGGAACATTTATAAGAATGATTAATATGTTTCTGCTGTTGTAGCTGAACATTAAGGGGAAAAGAAATAAATTAAGGAGTATAATACGAATATATTACTCAAAATGAAGGTTTCTTATTAATATATTCTTCAATAATACATTTTAATACCTATATGAATATAGCCTTAACAGTGTAGTCATAGAAGCAGACAGACACACAGACACAGACACAGACACAGACACACACACACACACACGCACACACTTCTCTGATCCTGCAGGCCCTGGAATCCCTTACTTTCTATTTATCAGCTCCTTCCTGTCCTCATTTTCCATCATAACCAATCTTAGATTTTTTTCATGGTACTGGCTGAACCCAGAGGCACTGTACCCCTAACCTACAGGCCCAGCTGCGTGCATGTACATGTGTGTATACAGTGATGCTTCTGTTCACGAACTTACTTCTCTCCAAAATTCTGGTCGCAAGGTGAACTGGATGGGAACTGAATTAAATTTCCCTCATAAGGTCAACATTGACCCTAACCACCGAGTTTGATTCAGTTCTCGTCCAATTCAGTTTGCAACCAGAATCGTGGAAATAATTAAGTTCGCGCGCACACTTTTTTTTTAAAGACAAGTTCTCGCTAAATTGCTCAGGCCGGGCTCAAACTTGGGACTCTGCCGGCCTCAGCCCCGGAGTGCGGGATCACAGGCGTCGCTCGCCTCACACACAGGGTGAGGTGCGGAGCCGGCGACGGCGGTCCCCTCCCTGGCCTGGGACGAGGCCCGGGCCTCACCAGTCGGCGGGCATTCTGTCAGGAAACGGGGGCTTCTGAGTGCTCAAGTGATCGCAACGGTGCCGACGTGAGGCCCAGAGTCGCGCGCAGGAGGCTCCACGCGCTTCCCTAGTGCCGCTCCCGCGACCCGCTGTGGCGTGGGGACGGAGTCCGCGCGGGGGTTCGCATCCTCACCCCAGGGCCCGGCCCGCCGCAGGGGGACCCTGGAGGCCCCGCAGCGCCGTCCCGAAGGGAGGTAAAGCAGCAGCCTCAGCCCGAGCGGCTGAGGCAGGAAACGCCGGCCCTGGGGCGGAGCCGGCCCGGTGGAGCCTGCAGGCCAGGCCGCCCGCTGGCTGGGAGCCCTGGTGGCCGCCGCTGACCTTCCCGCTCCCGGAATGCGGGCGCACAGCAGCCCACCGAGCACCCCGAGCAGGGCCGGGTCAAAGGGACGTTCCGTGAGCACGCCCGAGCAGCACAGGCAGGCGAGAGCCGAGGGCGCGCAGGGCCCGGGCAAGTGGACAGCGGGGAAGCCGGCTCTGCAAAGGGGTCTGGGCCGGGCTGTGGCCGAGGCGCAGCACACAGGCAAACTGCGGCGAGGAACGAGCTCGCAGCCCTCGCAGAGACGCGGCCTGGGGACGCGGCGGGACCGAGGAGCTGCAGCACCTGAGCGTCTGCCGGGCGCCTGGGCCGGCCCGACCCTTGCCTACGCCATCGGGCCTTTCTCCAGCGCAGGCGGTCTCCCCCGAGGAGCTGCCCACTGCTCCTGCGTCCACCGCCATCTGCAAAAAAGCCGAAGCAGGTGCGAGGCTTCCGCTCAGAACGAGCCCCACTGCGCGCGGAGCAGCGCCTCGCGCGGGTCAGGACCTGCACCTGCCGAGACCATGGCCCTGGACAAGGGACAGCGCGATTCCGGTCCCCTCGGTCTCCCTACGCGTTTTTAGTTGAGGACCATCGTGAAAGTTAAGACGCTTCTCTTAATTTCGATGTCAAATACAGCTGATCGCAGGATCCATGAGGGCCCCGCAGAACCAGTGCCTGATAAGGATCCGCGGGGCACCGGGGCTCCTGGGTTATCCTTGGATACAGGGTGCAGACAGGGCAGCTACAGAGGAAGGCGGACTAAGAAGCAAACAAGCAGTGGACACAGCTGTCCACCCCAGACACACCCGCAGCTGCAGCTGCCTCCATGGCCACTCAGAGGAGAAAGTGGCGGGGAGAGAAAGGCTGGAGATAATGAGGGGGTTTAGGTTTTTCTACAAAAACAGAAGCTTCCAATCAGAGGACCAGATGACAGGTATTCAACCATCCAGCCCACAGAGGGCAAACTCCCCCACCTGGGCACAGTCTGATTGCTGGGACAAAGCAAGCCTAGAGGAGACCGAGCCTTTTCTAGGCTAAGGGGACCAGATGGATATGGGACGCCTGCCACTCACCGCCTAGCTGGCTGTGCTCCTGATTAATAAAGCCAGAATGTGAAACCACCCTCATGCGCGTTTCTCGCAGCCCAAGGGTATAGGACGGGCCTTTAATTAGAGGCAGACTGTGCGGCGAGACGCTCAGCTAGACTAGTTTGGTGTGTGCTGCAAGGCAGGAAAGTTACCATGTATTTCATTTGGGCAAGCAAAATGCAGATGACATTTAAGATCAGATACCTCTCCAGGGAAAGAGCATTCTGTAGCTCAGAGGAATAATGGAAGTATGGGTGAATATTTGGTTTGTCTTAAAAACAGAACGTTCTCTCCAGCCATGGTGGTGCAAGCCTGGAATCCTAGCATTCAGAAGGCTGAGGCAGGAGGATTACTGTGAGTTCAAGGCCAGCCTGAACTACACAGTGAAACCCTGTCTCAAAAACAAACAAGAAACCCATTGTGGCTTTTGTGTGCAAGCAGCACAGTAATAACTGGGTGTGTTTAGGCCTCCCTTGGTAATCATTTAGAGATGGAGGAAAAAACCAAGTCCCAGAGAGGCTGGTAACTTGCTCATGGTCACACAGTTACAAAGGGGAGAGCTGGGATTCAAAATCTGCTAGGCTGGCCTTTAACTCTGAAGTTTCATGTCTTTCTTGCTCTTCACAGCGCGTCTGGAGAGCTCCCTTCTGTAAGCTACGGGCGCGCTTGAAGGGGAAGCGGTGCTCTGAGCGGCTGCAGCTAGCGGTGGTGTGTGTGCGAGGTCAGCTGTTCCCTAAGGAGCCTCCTCTCATGCTATCTGTACGTGGTGTCCACTGTGCCACTGCCTAGGTCCAAAGTGACCTAGACTCCCGCCAGAAGTAGGCCGGAGGACTGTGGGTGCAACCTCGGCAGGATGCGCAAGCAGCACACAAGGACCCGGGCTCCGTCTCCAGCGGGGCTGGGGGTGGGGATGAAAAGCAGAAAGGAGAAGTAAACCGTGGTGCAAACACAGAGAGATAACGGACAGCTGAGAGACAGGAGGAGGAAGCTCTTTGGGTACTGACACGGCCCAACTACAGGCTACGTCCCCAAGAAAAGCAAGGTCCTGAGCAGCAGTTTGTCATTTGTGCCAAAGCGCAAAGACCTCACACGTTTTGGCTTGGTATCCGAGAGTCTCTGGCAGGGCACGAGGGGAACTTGAATACTTGCCGCCTCTGCAGAGAGGAGTGGTCACGAGGGATGAGAGTGAGATTTCACTGTGTCCCTGGGTGCCTTTTGATCTTGCACCACAATATACTATTACCTAGTCACAAGTGTTCATACTTTCAAAATTATTAACAATATGTGAACTTAAAACAGTCACTATATAAAAACTTACATAGCTAGGGCATGAAGGGCATGCCTATAATCCTAGCACTTGGGAGGCTGAGGCAAGAGGGTTATTGCGAGTTCGAAATCAGCCTGGGTTACATAGGGAGTTCAAGGCCCACCTGGACTACATAACAAGACCCTATCTCAAAACAAAACAAAAACAACAAAAAATTCTTATATATACCCATCCAATCATGTAAATCAGACACATGAGGGGAACAGACGACCTTCTACTGAGGTGGTATCAGTCTTTTCTTTTACAAAAGGTATTATACTTAAGCTTTTTGAAACACTCACAATTTTTTTTTTTTTTTTGGAAACGGGAATTGAAATGACTTCACACTTGCCAGGCAGATGCTTGTGCTGTTGAGCTAAATCCCCGGCCCAAAGATGGTCACAATTAAAATGTAAATCAAAATTATAAATAGTCCCAGCTGGGTGTGGTGGTGCGTGGCCTGTAATTCCAGCACTTGAGAGGCTGAGACAGGAGGATCACTGTGAGTTCAAAGACTGCCTGGGCTCCATAGTGAGTTCAAGGCCAGCCTGAACTACATAGCAAGATCCCATCTCAGGGAAAGA
>RJWT010035806.1:0-13393 GCA_004365215.1 Cuniculus paca | reverse complement strand
GTTATCTTTCTGCAGTGGTTTCTTTACCTTTTCCCTCTGCTTAATTGTGTGCCCTGCTTGGTGTTCTTCTTCTGTTGATGTTTTTGACCTCATAGCTATTTTCATGTTTATCTAAAGTATCTTTCAGTATTCTTTGCAGGGTTGGTTTGGTGGTCATGAAGTTCTTCAGCTGCTCTTTGTCATGGAAGTATCTTATTCCTCCATCAACTTTGAAGGATAGTTTTGCAGGGTACATCAGTCTGGGTTGGAAGTTGTTTTCCTTTAGAACTTGAAATACTTCACTCCATGTTCTTCTTTACTGCATTGTTTGTGTTGAGAAGTCTGCTGTGTTTCTGATGGGCTTTCCTTTATAGGTGATTTGCTTCTTTTCTCTCACAGCTTTTAATAGTCTGTTCTTATGTTGAATTTCTGGAATGCTGATAATTATATGTCTGGGTGTTGATTTATTTTGGTTATGTGTAGTTGGATTTCTATATGCTTCACTTATCTGTATGTCAGCTTCCTTTCCCATGTTTGGGAAATTTTGAGCCATGCCTTTTTTAAATAGTGATTTTATATCATGTGTTTGCTCCTTCTTTTTCCTTTACACCTATTAGTCTTATATTGTTTTTCTTTGCATCATCTTGCAACTGCTGAATTGCTATTTCCTGATTCCTTGTTATTTTTAAAAGATGTTTCCTTTCTTCCTCACTAGCTGCCATCATGTCTTCGAGGTCTGAAATTCTATTTTCACATTCATTGAGGCAGCTTTGCCAGCTTTTGATGGCCTTCTTGGTTTCTTGGATATCTTTTTGAATCTGTTTCATGCATTCTAATTCTTCCTTGTATTCTTTCTTCAAGGTTTCCATCTTTTTGCAGTGTTCCTCTATTTTTCCAACTATATCTTCTTTAGATGTGCTCAGCATCTCTTTCATTATAGTTATCATCTCTTGTTTTACCTGGGAAATCATTTCTAACCTCAGTTCCTTTAAAGTCTCATAGAGTTGTTTCTTTACTTCATTTGCTATCATTTCCGAAGTTTCAGGTGTGTGGCTCATATTTTCTTCTGTGTCCATATCTTTTTGGCTTGTTTGGGAAGGACTGGAGGTGCAAGATTGCATTTTTCTCTTTCATTTTGTCATTTTCCTGTATTCCACTGTGGGAGGTGAATCCAATGTGCACAGTTGAGGTGCCAAGGCTAGGTGATGCTCACAATGCCCACCTTCAGTTCCAGCCAAGACTACCACTGTGGCTGTTCTGATGCTGGGTGGTGTCTGGGCGGAGCCCAGGCAGCATGCCAGGGAAGTTCTGAACTTCCCGGGCCAATGGGGGAGGGGTGCAGACTCCTACCTGTCTGTTGGCAAGGTCCCAAGCTGCACAGCCAGGTGGAATTCGCTGTATGCACCCCCAACCCAAGTGAGGTCCAGAGAAGTGGCTGCCAGGCCACTCCAGGTGAATGCTTGGGGCCTAGGCAGGACCCCAGAGATGCCCCGAATGGCCCGGGCCAATGGGTGACAGACACAAACCCAAACCCCTACCGGGCTCCTGGCAAAGTCCCAAGCTGAATGGCTGGGTGGAGTACACTGGTCGTGCCCCCAACTCAAGCCGGGCTCAGAGCAGCCACCACTGGGCCGCCCCGGGCGAGCAGGCAGGGTGCAGGGAGGACCCCAGCGATGCCCCAAACATCTGTGGCCGACAGGGGCTGGGCGCAGATTTCTATGGGTCTTGTCGCCCGTTCCCCAGGTGCACAGCTAGGTGGTGTTGGCTGTGCTCACCCCAGACCCAAGCCGGTCTGGAGCAGCTGCCTCCATGCTGCTTCCGGTGAGTGGGCGGGGCGCAGGTTGCTCTTCTTTTTCTAGACTCTTGAGGTGCAGCATTAGGTTGTTTATTTGTGCTTGTTCTGTTTTCCTGATGTGACAATTCATTGCTACATACTTCCCTCTTAGGACCACTTTCATTGCATCCCACAGGTTCCAGTATGTTGTATCTGTATTTTCATTTAATTGTAGATACTGTTTAATTTCTTCTTTAATTTCACCTATGACCCATTGATTGTTCATGAGTGTGTCATTTGATTTCCATGTGTTTATGTAGTTTTTCCAGATTCATTTGCTGTTAATTTCCAATTTCAGTGCACTGTGGTCAGATAATATGCATGGGATAATTTCAATTCCTTTGCATTTGCTTAAGCATGTTCTATGAGGTAATATATTGTCTATTTTAGAGAATGTCCTATGTGCAGCTGAGAAGAATATATATTCTGATGTTGTTGGGTGGAACACTCTGTAAACATCTAGTAAGTCCATTTGTTCACAGGTTTGATTCAGTTCTATTATTTACTTGTTGACCTTTTGTCTTGTTGATCTATCTCTTTGTGACAATGAGATATTAAGATCCCCTTTACAATTGTGTTATTGCACATTTGATTTTTCTTTTTTAAATTTTTTAAATTTTATTTTAAAGATAATAAAACCCAACAAAACAAAACAGAATAAATCCCATCAAAACAAATCAGTGAAATTGGTATAGAACTTCAAAGCAGGATAATAGGAAAACAACAATGGCTTCCATAGTATATCTTGTTATCTTCACAATAGTTATCCATTCCATCAGCTATAGCAAAGTAAAATCAAAACAAAACAGAATAAAACCAATCAAAACAGAATATTGAATAAAGTGAAACAGTTAATCAAAACAAAACAAAACAGTGAGAACAATATTGAACTTCAAAAACAAGATACTGTTATTGTCCCTGTAGATGCTCTGACCACCAGGCCCAGGCCTGAAAAGTCAACCAAACAATATAAACATTCAGTTGCTTTTTGTACTTCAGTTGCTGTCAACTCAGGCTGTCCTCTGAACCAGCGGGTTGCCTGGGTGTGGAGGGAAGTTGGTGATTCTCAGCCTGAGCACTGGTAGGCTCACAGGAAGCGCTAACTTTTCTCTTCCTGGTGCTTGCATGACTTGCAGGGCTTACCAGAAAGGCTGGCTAGTTGGCTTGCTGGTTGGCTCCTAGTCTCAGCATGGCTGATTCTTAGGAGGTACCATCTGACTTTTCTCTTTCTGGGCCCTGCCTGCATATTTGATTTTTCATGTCTATTAGTATTTGTCTTATATAGTTGCATGCTCATGTATTTGGTGCATATATATTTGATTGTTATCTCTTTCTTTTGACTTTTTCCCCTAACAAGTATGTAATGACCTTCTTCATGTCTTTTGATCATTTTTGGTTTGAAGTTCACATTGTCTGCAAGCAGAATAGCTACCCTTGCTTTTTTCTGGGTTCCTATTACATGGTATATTGTTTTCCATCCTTTGACTTTCAGTCTATGGGTTTCTTTTTGAGGTAGATGTGTTTCTTGTATACAGCATATCGTTCGAATCTTGTTTCTTGATCCCTTCTGCCAATCTGTTTCTTTTAATTGGTGAGTTGAGGCCTTTTATATTGATGGTTATAATTGATATGTATTAGCTTATCTTTGTCTCGTTGTTTTCCTGTTGTTAGTTCCCTGCTTTTCCCCTTTGTTTAATTGCTTGCTCTGCCTGCTGGTTTCTTTCCGTCATTTGGAATATCCTCAGTTGTTCTTTGCCATGAAAGTATCTTATTTCTCCATTAATTTTAGAGACAGTTTTTCAGGGTGCATCAATCTGGTTGAAAGTTGTTTTCTTTCAGGGCTTGAAATACTTCACTCCAAGGTTATCTTGACTTGAGGGTTTGTGTTGAGAAGTCAGATGTGATTCTAATGGTCTTTCCTTGATAGTTGATCTGTTTTTTTTTTCCTCAGCTTTTAGTATTCTATTTTTATGCTGAATTTCTGGGATCTGGGTTATTATATGTCTGGGTGTAGATTTATTTTGATTATGGCTGTTTGGATTTGTATATACCTCACTTATCTGTGTATCAGATTTTTTTCTTGTGCTTGGGAATTTTCTGCATTACTTCTGAAAATAGTTTTGTAATGTCATTTGTATTGACACCTGCATTTTTCTTGACACCTATCAGTCTTATATTGTTTTTCTTTGCATTGTCTTGGAGCTGTTGAATTGTTATTTCTCAGTCCCTTGTTATTTTTGAGAGTTCTTTCCTTTTGTGATCACTAGCTGTGATCCTGTCTTCAAGATCTGAAAGTCTATCTTCACTTTCATTCAAGCAGTTTTGCCAGCTTTCAAAGGAACTTTTAATTTCCTGGATATCTCTTTGAATCTGTTTCATGCCATTCTGTTTCTTTCCTATATTGTTCTTTCAAGGTTTCCATCATTTCTCCATGCTCCTGTACTTTTTTATCTGTATCTTCTTTAGCTATGCTGAGCAACTCCTTAATTAAGGTTGTCATTTGTTTCTTTACCGTAGAGATTATTTTTGATCTGATTTCCCCTGTAGCCTCATAGATTTGTTTCTTTACCTCACTTGCTATCTTTTCAGAAATTTCAGGTGTGTGACTTCCAGTGTTCTCCATTTTGATGTCTTCTGTACTTGTTCCAGATGGCTAGGGGTTTGAGATTGCATTTTGTTTTCTTTTGTTTTGTCATTTTCACCATTTGGTTAGTATTTTGGTCTTTTCAATCCCACTAGTCTCAATTGTCCATTGTGTGTGTCTTAGGGTCCTACTGTGTGGCTGATGTTCACCCAGTTTCTGGGTCCTGCAGTGTAGGAAAGGGGCCAGTCACCTGAAGTCCTCCTGCAGGGCCAGTTGAATGAGTCTTATATTCTTCATAGGCTGACTAACCTTGGAGTATTGATGTGAATCAACCCTTAGCTTTTACTGTTACTGTGACTTTAGACTGTCCCAAGCCACCAGACCCACCTTGTCCATAGTGTGTGCCCCAGCTGGAACCCTACTGTGTCACTGGGGTTCTCTCAGGCCCAGCTGAGTTTCTCCTGGTGGGGGGAGGCCTGGCTGGTGCTCTCACCAGACTACCCAGGGTTCTCTGTATGGAAGAAAGTCTCACCTGTGCTCTCACCAGCCTTCCAAGGTCTTCCAGGTTAGGGGAGGGTTTCCTGAGGCTCTTTCTGACCCACAGACGTCCTCTGCTTGGGGTGGGGGACTCACTGCACTCTCGCTGGCTGGCTGAGGTCCTCTGTGTAGGGGAAAGGGGTCACTGAGGCTCCTGCCAGCCCACCAAGGTGCAGCAGGTGGTGGAAGGAATTGCTGACATTGCCGGGGGTTGCTGAGGTTGTCTGGGTGTGGGGGAGGGGCAGCCAAGGCTCACCTCAGCTGCTGAGATCATCTGGGTGGGTGGGGGGCAGCTGATGCTCCCCTTGGCTCCTGAGTTCTTTTGGGTCAACACTTTGTATTTTTCTTTGTAATTTCTCATGTTTATTTTTTGACTTTTATTAGAGAGTGTTTATAGTACATAATGATTACATTCACTGTAGAGAATTGCTACCTGTGCATAACACATTTCAATTCTTTTTTTTTCCACTTCACTCCACTCTCTTTTATTTTTCCAGCAGCAGATTAATTTATTTATTTTATAAGACAGTATAAAGTTAAGTAACATATATACAGATTGAAAACCAGACTAATAGGCCAAACAACCTACAAAACATGTAAGACAGTTGTACTAAGTCAAGGTACACTGATACATTGTCAGTGCTGGTCTAAAATACCTTTTTTCTCTCCTTTTTATTATCTGTCTTTTATTTTGTGCTTTATATATATTCTTTTTCACATAAGAGAAACCATATGATATTTAAGCTTCTACGTCTGAGTTACTTCACCTAACATTAGGGTCTTGAGGTGTGTCTATTTTCCTATAAATGACTCATTTATCCTTCTTTGTGGTAGAGTGTAATACTCCATTAAGTATAAATAACACATTTTCTTTATCCGTTCATCTGTTGATGTATATATAGGCTGTTCCAAGATTTAGCTATTACAAAAATATCTAGAAGCGGAATAGCTGGATAAAATGCATCTCTAGTTTTAGTATTAGTTTTAGTTTTATGAGGAATCTCTATACTGATTTCCATAGTGGTTTTATCAGTTTACAGTCCCACCAATAGTGGAGAAGAGTTCTTTTCTTCCATAGCCTCCCCAGTTTTTGTTACTGGTTGATTTCTTGATGGTGGCCACTCTTTCTGGAGTGAAATGGAATCTCAGTGTTGTTTTAGTTTGCATTTCTCAAATGGGCAGCAGTGTTGAACATTTTTTCATGTTTTACTGATCATTCATATTTCTTCATCCAAGAAGTGTGTATTCATTCCAGAAACCCATTTTTAATTGGATCTATAAATTTTGGGCGTCTACTTTTGTTTTGTTTTTTTTAGTTCTTTATATATTCTAGATATTGATCCTTTGAGGAGTAGCTCAAATTTTTTTTCCCATTCTGTGTGTTGTCTCTTCACTCTGTTGGTGATTTCCTTTGCTGGCATACTTTTGTTTTCTGCAGTACTGGGGAATGCATGCTAGGTAAACACTCTACCACTGTGAGCTACATCCCCAGTCCTGTGTGACTCTTTTAATGTGATGTTGAATTCAATTTGATATATTGTAGAGGATTTCTGCATCTATTTTCATCAGGGATATTGGCCTATAGTTTTTTTCTTGTAACGTCTTTGGCTTTGATATCGGATTAGTGTTGAACCCATTAAATGAATTTGGGAGTTTCCCTTCTCTTCATTTTTTGAGAAGAGTTCAAAAGGGACTGAGGTTAATTCTTTAAATGGTTGGTACAATTCACTAGTGAAGCCTCTGGCTTTGGGCTTTTCTTAGTTGAGAGGATTTTGATTAATGATTCAGTCTCTGTTAATAATAGATGTTTTGACTTCTTTTTCTTCATGATTTATTCTTTGCAGGTTGTATATTTGCAGGAATTGTTTGATTTCATCCAGGTTATCCAGTTTGTTGGTATATAAATTATTCAAAGTAATCTCATAATTTTTTTATTTCTGTGGCATCAGTTATATGTTTGCCCTTTTATTTTTGATTTTGTTTTAGTATTCTTTTTCTTAGTTTAGCTAAGAGTTTGTCAATTTTGTTTATTCCATATGTTTCTCAAATTCTTTTCAATACATTTTGTTTTCTCCTTGATTCAATCTGGATGCAATTTTTTGCTTGTTTTTTGTTTTCTCAGTTCTCTTTCAGCGCAGCCTAACTTAACATGTGATAATTCCCATTTCTTTAGTTTTTAATTTTCATAATTGCACTTTTTCAGATCTTGAGTTCCTTTTTAAAATAGTTTCCAGTTTTCTACCAAAATGTTCCTGTTTTTGTCTTCTTGATTTGAAGTTTTTGTTGATAGCTTTAATGTCTGGAGCCTCAGGTGATGAATTTATATTCCTGGTTTTATTCATATTTACTTATCTACTCATGTGCCTTTTAAAAAAATTAAATTGTGTGCCAGAAATTATATTTGTGGAGTTGCTTGTAGAAGCAATCTGAGGTCCAAAATGATGTCATCTTCCTTCAAAGAAAGATATTTATTTCTGCTAACACCTGGGGACCTAAATAGTGCAGGATAAAATTTAGAAACTGAGAGGATTTATGTCTATTACCATATGTTGCAAATCCTTCAGAGTGCTACCTAGTGGGGTTTCCTGAAGTACTCTGCTGTGGTGGGCTTTTTAGACGGTGATTCTCAGACCTGTAACTACAGGAGGCTATCAGAAACATTTCACTCATTCTATCACTTGCTACCTCAGGAATTGGCAAACACTCTTCCCTGGATTGTCATTATTCGCCCTTTCTTCGCCTGTTGATTCTTCCCTTTCATGTTAGCTTTTTGATTCTTTCAAACACTTTCTTTGTTTGGTCTAAAGTTTTTAGTTGTCCTCAGCAGACTGGTTGGTTTGAATTACCTAGTAGTGCACTATCCAAATGCCACTTTCTTTGTATAAATATTCCAATATCCCTAGGCTGAATTAATTCTTTTCACATTGGTCTTTCAGACATTTTATGGTATTTATTACAATGTGATGTGCACTTCAGTTATACTTGCTTTTTTATTCCAGCTCCACTAAACAGCCTCCAAGTTTGTGATCTTCTTAATTGGATTTGATATTTCTAAAAAAATTTCAGGCCTTTTGTCTTTTCTTTTTCTTTTCTTTTCTTTTCGTTTCTTTTTGTTTCTCTAGTTAATGAGGCCATTATTTCTTTAGAGGCAATTCTACATTTCTTAACAGAATCTATAAATTAGTTAAAGTCTTAATTTTTTAAAAACTCAGGTGTCTTTCCTCTATAGAAAGTCGTATTCATGAATACTAGGCTTCCAGACAAACTGGAAAGATGATTTGATTTACCATTGAGCTAAAATGAATCTTAACAGGTTACAGAACACATGTAAGCAATGTTTATAGTAATTAATCAAAAATTAAGAGTACCGCAACTAAAACATTTGTTTATAGTAATGAATCAAAAATTAAGAGTAACAGAATTAAAACATTTAAAAATCATGGATACCTTTGATTTTAAAAAGCAACCTTGGTTTCAAGAGGACAAAAAAGTAAATCAGTATGAGGATTTTGAGGGTATAACTTGTGTGGACATGCATTACAGAGGGTCATAGCACTGAATCTATTTGGAGTCTATAGTCAGAACTATAGTTCTATTCTTGGTAAATACAATAGTGTCAGTAACACTGTAGATAAGATCAATACTCATGAATAGTTCTCTATTTTAGCTGCAAATGAAACACGTAGAGAGAGAAAGCTTCTTGAGGTATCAGTCAGCATTTAGATGTAAGTATACATATGTACACAGGTGTAAGGGGTTTTACTAGGTGGAATTAACTGTCCCATACTGATAAAAGAGGCGTCAGGTGTTGAGTCAGCAGGATGAAGCCACCAGGTTTTGGCTTCTTTGATGATCTGCAGGACGGTTGGCCCCACTAGTCCTCCATGATGCATAGGACTCTTATTCACTTTGGTAAATGGTCTTGGGAAAGTGGCAAAAGAAAGTGGCAAAATGAAAAAAAATAGTATATATTAGCAACTTACAAGTATAATTATTCATAAGACTGCTCCTCATAACTAAGGATCTTGTAAAGTATGAAGTAATATTTAAATATGTGAATTCTATCATGTGCTTAGTTTTTTCCAAGTTTGTTGTGAAAAGCAACTTAATTTTAAACATGGGGACAATGAATTTATTAAACATAATGCAAAGTTACGAGACACAGTAAAAAGAAACAAAAATAAGGAAATAGGTGGTGGTGTGTCTAAGTCAGGCCACAGACAAATTTGGTCACAGACTGAAAGTGGTTTGACACTTACTTAGTAGAAAAAATCTGAATCACTAGAATATAGGCAAGAACCGATGAATGAGAGTAGGGTCAGGTGGAGGGTCCAAGCTTAAAAGTTTAGTGAGTATTTTATGTGCTAAAGTTGTAAATTTAAAAAACAACAATGGTAGATTCAAGGAGCTCATAAAAAAGTTCTGACAAAGTTGTAAACATCAACTTTCTCCACAAGTGCTCTTGCCCTGAGACCCTTAATATCTGTTTCAGAAATGCTTTTCCCTTCAGCTTCTGCCAATAAAAATCATACCTCTCTTCAAGATTTAGGGCAAATGCCACTTCCTTCTGTGAAGTTTTTGCTTTTTACCTTTATGTAAATCATCTCTTCTTTCTCTGAGAGCCAGTAGCATTTTTTATTTTCTGTGTATTTATCAAATTCTATCTTTGATTACATTCAATAAAGATAATAGCTGATATTTTTGTATCCCTACCCTTTTCCCACAGGTCCAAACACAGATTATTACATAAATTAATGCCCAATAAATATGAGCTATGAAGAAATTAAATTACATATGGGTATGTGAATTTCTCTGAGCTTTAAAGGAAAGCACAAAGAGCAAGGAAAACTTGGATAAACAGTAGAAATAAGAAACCATCTATAGACTACTGGCGCAACAAAGGACTGTTTTATTGTGAACTTCATTAGTTTTATTGTTGAGCAGTGTCTACTTAAGACCTGAAATTTAATCTGAAATTTTATTTGTAATAATAGTTGATGCAGAAGGAATAATGTACACATTTAATCCCTTATAAACAACTTGTTTTGATCATTTTGTAGAATTTCCATTTTATATTTTAGAACTCTTACATATTTATTTATGTTGAGGGCAATAGCTGAAATATTCCTATGTAACAATAATTGAAGATTATGGGGTCATTAAAACATATTCATTATTAGTCTCTAGACCTGCTAGAAAATATTTATTTAAATTTTTCCCCTATTTTATTTCAGTATATTTTCATACCCCAAACGTGGTTTGAAGTATTTGATTTCAGTGTGAATTTTTAGAAGAAACATTGCTACATATAAAAAGTTACAGTGGCCGGGGTTATAGCTCAGCAGCACAAGTGCCTGCCTGGCAAGCACAGGGTCCTGAGTTTGATTCCTGGTACCAAAAAAAAAAAGTTATAGAATGAGTTGGTCATGATAACACATGCCTGTAAAACCAGCACTTTGGGAAGCTGAGGCAGGAGGGTCACAGGTTTGAGCTCAGTCTGAACAGTTTTGTGATTCACTGAGACCCTGTCTCAAAATTAAAAATAAAATGTTGGGAAAATTAAATAAATGCAGATTAGAACAACATAATTATAGTATGAACACTAAGACAAGCTGAATACTGATCTACAATTGACCTACAGTAAATATCTACTATATGGAACAACTGTACCTCTACTAGCAATAGAACAGCATTCAACAGAAATACTGTACATTTAACTAGCTATGTAGAGATTCAGAAAGCTTAATAGATGTACCAGTAAAGATATAAGGGGGTGTGGAACCAGAGAACGCAAAAGCAAAATATGGAAAATTAATCAATGTTATATGAGGATGAGGAGAGTGAGATAGAGGGTCCCATTGAGGAGGAAAGGAAATTAATAGTGATAAAGAACAGTTGCCAGGAAGAACAAACAAGAAAAAGAAGACAAAAGATAAACAGAGAGCAAATACAGGAAATAAGAGGATGGTAGGGAAGAGAACAAAGTCATAAGGGAAAAGAGGTAAGGAGAGAAAAGAAAGTAAAAGAGGAAAAAGAAAAATGAGGGAGGAAAAAACACCCCAAAACCCCAACCCCTCAAAAACCAATGAAGGAAAGATAAAAATAATAAAAAGTAGTCAGACGATTGAATCAAAGAAAAAATTTCTGTGTCTGAACAAGTCATTTCTTCTCAAGATTTGCATCCTTGGAATTCCACCAGTCATGATTTTTCCCACTTAGCTTTGGGGCCCTGGGGTTTTGGTGTGCCCTCCCTGCACCGGAGGCCCTCTGTCTGTGTTTCAGACTGTAGTTACCATTCAAGCCAAGGTGTGTTTCCGCTCTCCTTGGTAGATGGGAAATGTGAGCAGCCCTCTGGTCTCTGCTGGGTGTATGCCACACTGTGGGAGTCCAAGTTGACTGTTGGGACTTAATATCAATAGGCCAGGAACTGCTTGCTCACTTTTCTCCCTGGATGTTGTGCTCATCCAGGATCAGGGCTGTTGGTTAGTTCTTGCTTCTGCCAAGGGAAGCAAAATGTATAGTAGGCTTGGAGTTGGTAGATAGTCTTGCTTGCATCAGGAGGGCCATGCCAGCATCTGGTGTGGGCCTGTTTGCCTGCATATGAGAGTGACCGCCCACTCTGTGTGGACCTGCTTTCTCACCCAAGAAGATCACTGCACGTCTTGTTCAGGCCTGTGAGATTACATGGGGAGGGCACTGTGCAGCATCTGGCATAGACTTGTTTGCTTGTGTTGGGGAAACGAGGATGCATTGCTCTTTAATCTGCCACCCTCCAAACAATTATCCTTGGGTCTTCCTACAGGGTTTTAAGAGTTTTTTTGGTGTTAGATCTTCTTTAAAGGTTTGGTAAAATACAGTGAATCTGTCTAGTCCTGTGCTTTTCTTTCTTGGGAGACTTTTTATACTGCTTTAATTTCATTGCTTCTTATTGATCTATTTAATTTTTTTGTATACTCCTGGCTCATTTGGTGGTCATATGTGTCTAAAATTTTATCTGTTTTTTCTAGACTCTCAAATTTATTGGATGTGTTTTCAAAATAGTCTGTAATAATCTTCTGAATTTTAGTGATATATATTGTAACATCCCCTTTTACATTCTTAGTTGTATTGATTTAATTCTCTCAGTTTCTTGAAGTTAGTTTGGCTAAGAGTTTATCAATCTTGTTAATTATTTTAAAGAACCAACTTTTCTTTTTTTGCTGATCTTTTGTATTGTTCTTTTTTCAGCTCCAGTCTTTATTATTTTTTTCCTTTTACTGAGTTCAAGGGTTGAGGTTAGCTCGTTCCTGTTTTTCTAAAATCTTGAGATGCATCACTTATTTATTTGAGATATGATATTTTTTTAATGTAGGCCCTCATAGCTATAAACTTCCCTCTTCAAACTACCTTTCTTGTATCTCAGAGATTCTGGTGTGTTATGTTTCCAACTTCATTTGTGCCTAGGATTTAAAAATCTCACTCTTGATTTCTTCAAGTACAAAACGATCATTCAAAAGTGAATTTTTCAATCTTCATGTGTCTTAGTTTGTATATTTTCTATAGTGTCTCTTGCTATTAGTTTCTAGTTTCTTTCCACTATTATCTGATAACATGCAGTAAATTATTTCAATTTTTTGTATTTGTTAAGACTTGCATTATGGCCTAAGATATGATCTGTTTTGGAGAAAGCTCTATAAGCTGCTAAAAGGAATGTGTATTCTGCAGTTGTTGGGTAGAATGTTCTATAGATGTCTGTTAAGTTCATTTAACCTGTGTTGTAGTTTAACTCTGATGTTTCTTTGTTGATTTTTTTGTCTGGATGACATATGTATGGGTAAGAAAGGAATGTTGAAGTCACTCACTATTATCATATTGGGGCCTGTGTATCCTTTTGTGTTAAGTAGTGGTTGTTTTATGAAATTGGGTATGTCAATTCCTAAAACAATTGCTATATCTTAGTGGATTATTGCCTTTACTAATATGCAGTGGCCTTCTTTGTTTTTTTTTTATTTTCTTACTGATTTGTTTTGAAATCTGCCTTGTTGCATATCAGTATAGATACTCCTCCTTGCTTTTGGATTTCATTTGCAAGGAGTATCACTTTCTATTTTCACTTTTCATTCTGTCTATATCTTTGCTGGTGAGCTGAATTTCTTGTAAGCCACAAAGGGCTGTGTTTTGTTTTTAAATGCAATATACTAGGCTGTCTCTTTTAATTGAAGAATTGAGACCATTAACTTTTGGAATTATTACATCCAGGTTTTGTTTTTTTTTTTTTTTTTTTTTTTTTTTATGTTTTTTTCTTTCTTCTTTTTCTTTTTCTTCTCTTTTCTTTGTTTTTGAGTATTTTTTTTTATCTTTTGCAGTGGTGGCTTAGTTGTCATTAATTCTTTTATTTCATGTTTATTTGGAAGGTCTTCAGTTCTCGTTTGTTTCTGAGGGATAGCTTTTAGTAATCTAGGAGAGCAGTTGTTTTCTTT
>RJWT010035805.1:0-13388 GCA_004365215.1 Cuniculus paca | reverse complement strand
TTGTCCCCAACTAGATAGAGCACTGACCCATGTCTACTACACTGTCCCCTCTACATCCTCTCACATCTCCACACATGTGCTGATTCCCTGACTAGAAAGCCCACTCACCCCATCCATTACACTGTCCCCACAATAGGGTCTCATGTGTCACTGGCTCAAAGCTGGTTTACCAGAAAGCCACACACATTCATGTCCACTACACTGTCCTGAGAATCTTCTCAGATTTCACGCACTCGTGGCTTCTCACTGACTGGAAAGCTCACTCACTGATGTCAACTATGCTGTCCAATTGGTAACTTCTCCCATGTCAAAGGCTTGTGGCTCATTCCCTCACAAGACAGCTCACTCACCTAGGTCTACTACGCCATCCCCTCCACAAGTCCTCACATCTCACACACTCATGACCTGTAACCTAGCTGGACATCCCACTTGCCTGAGTCCACAACATTGTCTTTTTGGCATCTTCTAACATCCCGCACTCTAGTGGCTTGTTCCCTAACTGGACAGGCCATTCATCCATGTCCACTATGCTGTCATCTTGGTATAGCCTCACAAGCTGGATGCTTATAGTGTTTCCTGCTTGGGCAAACCATTTTCCCACTACACCATGCTATCCCTTCGGTACCCTTTCATATCTTACACACTTGGATTCTCCACTCCCTGTAGCCCAGCCACCTGTGTCCACTGTTCCTTTGATACCTTCTGCTGTGTCACATGCTCACACATGCTCACTGGTTTTCCCCTCACTGGTAATCCACTCATGTCCACTATACTGTCCCCTTGGCACCTTCTCCTGTGTCACACACTTGTGGCTTTTTCCCTCACTAGTAGCCTACTCACCTGTATCCACTCACTGTGCTTTTCCCTTGGTATTCTCTCATGTCACATCCCAGTGCTGAAGCAGCACAGGTTAGTCCAGGCTATCTGTCAATCAGGTGAGCTTCTGCAGTCTCAGCCTTCATTTGCAAGGACTCTGAGATGTGTAGCTGAGACATAAGCCTCCGTTTATCATTTTCCTCCTGTGGACCCTTTGTCCTCCTTCAATCACTAGGAGTCATAAGCATTTCCCTAATGCATTTTGGTTTCCTTTCTTCTAACCTAATGGCATCAGTTCCTTCCATTTTGGTGATTAATTCTGTTCTATGGTTGACTACCCTCATGCCACTCATTCATTCACCATAAGATGTTTGTGCAAGCACCATGTTAAGTATTTGCCGCTGAATCACCAACTTATCCTGGGGGCTTTTGTAGACAGCTCAACAGGAAACTCTTCTAGTCTTCTACCAACCTGCATAACACACCCTACCCAACTGTGGCTGACACAAGGTGGTCGACTTTTCTCGATGGGGGCCTCAATTTGACAGTGAGCCCAAACACTGCAGTACACAGAGATTACATATGTTTTCCTGCACTAATATGTAAGCAACAGCCAAGACACAATCCAGCCCATGGGTAACTGCCACACTGGGATTCAACCAGACACAACTTCAGGGAAACAAAGTCCTCCTTTACACTCTCCCAGGTCCCACCTCCTGCTCTGTGACCTTTCTATCATGGATCAAGCAGTTGCAGACAGACATTGAATGTAAACTCAACAACCTACAACATGTTTACATTTACTTAACTCATTTCAATTAAAAAGTAAGTGAAAAGTGGGGTTCTTAGTAGGAGCCAAAAATTTTGACCGAGATGAGGAAGCTCTGCCTTTAGATGACTGTGGAGATCCCTACATGAAAGAATGCAAGAAAAAAACTAAACATACTTGTTAAAGTCAACCTTAATGTCCAGGTTTCCTATAAAGTTATGATGTTTTTATACAAACTGCAAAATAAGAACACATTTTCATATGTTTCACTAACACCTTTTTAAAAATATACCAAAAAACTCTAGTTATAAAAGGAGAATAGAAAAAAAAAAAAAAAGCACAGGATCTTGCCACTGAGAGACCCCATTGACTGCACTCTATGGAACTTCGCTGAGTTTACTAAATCTTACCTTGACATCCAGCATGAATATTGTGTTTCCAGAACCAACTGCAATAACATGATCATCTGGACTAAATCTTAAACACAGCACTTTCCCCAGAAGGGTGCTCATGACAGTCCCTCGAGGAAGCAGCCCTAGAGGAGGATTTAGACATGAGTGTCAGTTCATCAAACTCGCAATGTGATACCATGTCATGAGAAAAGGGCTGACATCACAGTTCTGTGATATAAGACTACATGGGGAGCTTTAATGAACTCAAATATAACTTTGGTTCTGTTTTTGGCAATGCTAGGGATTGAAACCAGGGCCTCAGACATGCTAGGCAGGCACTCTACCACTGAGCTACAACATTCCCAGTCCTTTTTATTTTCTTTTGAGATAGGGCTCACTAAATTGCCCAGGCTGGGCTGAAACTTGCAATCCTCTTGCCTTAACATCCTGAGTAGCTCAGACTACAGGCATGCACTACCGTGCCCAGATGATTTTGGTTCCTTCAGAATATACAGAGCAGTGAACATTAATGATTCTTTGAAAGCACTCAGAACACGTGACCAATCTGTAGGGAGGCAGTTTGGAATCATCAAACACAGGTCTCTTCTGTGCAGGAATCCAGGGCTGCAGGAATCCAGGGTACGATGCGCAGACTGAGCTGAGTGCCACAGTCCTTCTCCCTGTGTTCACCCCAGGTTCTGCGGTGTGACCTGCTCTTGTCATACTGGGTAAGCAGAGGGAAGTGTGCCATCAGAGCCACTGCCTCTGTGGCTTTGCACTCCCATGAGGTCATTTCCAAGCCAGCCGGAGGGCTCCATAGGGACTATGACAACCGTATGGACAAAGCTGGCCCAGACAATCTGCAGCTCTGAGAGGAGCACACCCAGCAGCCCTCAACATGTGGGCAGAGGAAAAAGCTCCTGTCTTCAGACCCTGGTGTGCAGCAGGGACAAGTATTCAGCCAGCAAAGCCATAGAAAGGAACAAAGTATGTGTCTTATGGAACGTGGGCGTGGCCAGGCCAGCCTGTCAGTTGGCTCCATGGCCCTTGTACCACACTGGCCTCTCACCAGGAACTTGGAACAGCCACCAGACAGAGACTTCTGCCCTCATGGAAATCTCTAACACAGCAAGTGAGCAGGAAGCACAGGCAGTCAGGACAGGGAAGCACATGAGTTCCTGAAACTGCTAAAAGGAAACGTACCATGGGGAGAGGCCAGCAAGAGGGCAACAGGTTCTCAGTGGTGCCAAGAAGAGACATGGAAAGAAGATATTTGGGCCAAGATGTGAAGGGTAGGACAAAGTGGCAGTGACTGTAGATGGAAGTTCCAGCAGGTCTAGGCTACACTGTCCCAAATGGGTGTGGCCTGCAGTTTAAGGGGACTAATTTTGTGATTATCCACAGTTTTTAGAGTAACCCTACATCAAACACTCAAATCCCTAGACAGGGCCCCACCTAACCTATCCGCCTCACCTAGCAAAGTTGCCCAGACCTACCTCACTCCACACACACAGCCATCTTCCAGCAGAGGGCTACATGTACCTTGAGTACTCACCTAATCACACTTCTCTTATAATTACCCTCTTGTTCATTTGTGCTTCCAGGAGATGTGAGCTCACATAAGGGGTTCAATTACCATTCCTTTTAATTAGCTATGTTTTGTCTTTACCTCTGATAGGCTGTTGTCTCTAACTTGCCACACTAAAGAAGAAACCAACTCCTTTCTTCTTTGGGCTCAGCAATATAACCAGGATATAAAATGTGATGCCTGCTGGATATGGGGGCTACTTCTCACTTCCCGCACATCAGGAATGCCATGGTTAGTCTCACCACTTCAGGGGCACGACTGGAATAAATTACAAGGCTATAGATGTGCAGAACAAAAACAGTCTGTGACATTACGTATACCACTCATTCAGATAGATACATATCAATGGCCCAGCAATTCAACCCTGGACCACAAGAGACAAGGGAAAACCTTTGCATAGAATGAAACTGATGCCATAATTTGAAGGATGCTAAGCCTCTTCTTTTAAACGATTCATTCCTTTCTGTGGTGAGAAGTAATAATCATTACCAGGATGGACATTTTTAAATATGGAATGCCTGTGGATGGCTCACTCCCACTACAGGGTGCCAGGGTCAGATGGCTCCTCTTTGCTGAGAACAACACAATCATTCCCAGTACACCTTGCTCAGTACTACCAAATATTTGGGCTGGGCTCCCCCTGAGCAATGTCAACATACCATCAGCTTACAACCAAAAGATTCATTTATTATTGATTAGCTTTCAAGGCCTGGAAGATGTTGGGCTGTCCCTGGTGGTATTCAGTGATTCTGTGGCAGCAATCTGTGGTCCTGGCTGCCCGCTGGCTAGACTGATTGCTATACCTTGGGTAGTCCCTGTATGCAACAGTGACAAAAAAATTCCTGGCAGTGCTGCCAACCTCCCTGTGTTCCACCACAGATGGACCCGCTGTACATTTCTTTGGGGTGATCAACTGGCCTCTTATTTTTATTCCCTCTGTGGTACTAGAGGATGTCGTATAGAGTCTCTGACTCAATATTCTTAGAAAGCCTTGAATGACACTGTTCAGCGAATCACTGTTAAACACTGAAGTTTAACTTAGGAGAAATGACATATTACAAAATCAAATGGCAGATAAGGTTCAGGGCCTGTAGAAAATCCAAAGCATGGAGGAGTCAGAAAAACCTCAAAGTCTCAAATCAAACTAAAGGAAGACACCCACCTACTAAGCAAACAGGCACCTACTTCTCTCTGAAGTAGGCCAACACAGCCCGTTTTATTTGTACAAGAATAATGACCTCAAAAGGATATTCCTTGAAATACTCAGTTAATCATAAAAATATAACTCGAGACCACATCCAGTGTAACTACCATCTTGGCATTTGCCCACCTTTCTACTTCAAGGTGTCTTTTTTCTTTCTCTCTTTCCCTATTATTTTGCAATAAATTCTACTTCTATACAAAGGCATATGTGTGTTGTCTGAAATTGTTCATCAAAGACACAAAGGATCGAAGTGTGTTGCCACCTTGGAGCCTAGGCCCCGCTGTGTTAGAACCCAGCTTCCCACTAACAAGAGGACACTAGTGCTCTCACTATGTTCCCTATCCCGCCTCATGTTGGCTCTCCCACATTTCACAGTGCTAGAGTTCCCTGGGAACATACTTTGTCTGCCTTCCAGACCTTGAGTTTCAGGTCTAACACACAGCAGAGGCCCAAGGACAGTTGTGTGTGAGAAACACTCCAGCCTACTGCACATCTCCAAACCATGAGATACAGAGTTTAAAATGAGAACATTCAGAATAAACCCCCAACCTCCAGTCAGGCAGTGTCAGTGCAAGAGCAAAAGTCAGAAAGGCTAATGGGGATGTGTCAGGCATCAGCCCTCACAGTGAGGGAGGAAAATAACCCATACCCCAATATGACCAAGAAAGTTTACAAGTGTGACATTTCCTTCAACTATTTTTTTAAATGACTTGTGTCTTTTCATTTACCTTGAATTATCTTTTCTCTGCACTCCTCCAGGTTCCACATCATAACAAAATCCTGTGATGCAGAACAGATGAGAGGTGGAGTGTCTCGATTTCCAAAAGCTATAGCAGTAATTGACCGTGGGTGTCCTTGTAGGATTAGAAGCTAAAAAGTTAAAAAAAAAAAAACTATCAAAGTTACATACAATATCTAAAAATAAAAGAACAAAAAATGTAACTTCAAAACCTAGGAAATTAGGTAGATTATCAAATATATGTATTTGCTGTACTCATGGACAATCCTCTCAAGTTCCACAGTCACTTAACATCACTCACTGACAGTGACGTAGGCGGCATCATTCCTCCCCTTCTCCAGAGCCTGTTAACAAACAAATGTGTGAGGAGTACTCTCTGCTGGCAAAAGGGGAATCAGTTGAGTGGACTGCTACAGAGAAAGCAGCTAAGCCAGGAGACACCCAGCCTGGGAGGCAAGTGGGCTGGAGGCCCTGCTGGCTCCTTCAGGGAGCCAGGTTAAGCCGGAGACAGGTGCCAGAGGCCTGGCATTGACACATATATGGAGTTTGGCCTGTGTGCTAGGACACTGAAGTCCAGCAAAGGTGTCTGAGCAGAGGAACAAAATACTGCTACAATGTCTAACTCACTTTTCTTGTTGCTGGGACAAAATACCTGGTATCAGCAACTTAAAGGAGCAGAGGTTTATTGTGGCTCACATTCTAGAAGTTTCAAGTCACTTTTGCAGCATGGCAGAGGGGCATAGTGGAAGCAAAGCTGCTTACATTATGGCAGGCAGAAGCACAGAGAGAAGGGAAGTGTTGAAAGGGAGAGATGCCCTTCCAGCCCACTCTCCCAGTAGCCTGTAACTTCTGGCCAGACCCACCCCCCAACACCAAGCCAGCTGTAACACCCCCAAAATCCAATCACATTCCAGTAGCCCTACCTCTGAGTACATGAGGCTTCTAGGGGACATTAGACATAAACCATAACATACAAGTGTGGAGGAGAGACTAAAGGCGATTCAGTAGGCTGGGGAGACAGACAGGAATGTGCAAAATGTTCAGGGAAGACACAACACAGGCAAAGACAGAGCAGTGGTGATGGAGATGAGAGAAGCAGATGGAAGGAAGACTCCATGACCAATGGACATAGAGGGACAGAGGAAAGGACAACACCCACGGAATTAGTGCAACAGACTGAAAAGACAGCATGAAAGAAAAAGGAAATACAAATGAAGACAGGAAGACTTTCAGACAGGTCAGGACCACTTGATCCATGGTAAGCAGATGCACATACAAGTTGACATCAGATAAACAACAGGGATGTTATTCTTAAGAGGAAAAACAAAGTGCCTCTCTGGTCACAGCAGGTTGGTTCATCCACACCAATTCTTTGGATAAGAATACTGAAAAAAGTTGTAAAAATAATAATAATAATCATAATAACAACAATAACATTTTTAAAGTATCAAAAAGCAATAAAGGTGCTAGAGAATCATGATACCAAGATTATATAGAAGAAACCTGAAACAAAAAAATAAACAAACAAAAGAAGAAAGCTGAAGAAGGCGATCCCAGCACCATGAAGACATGCACCATAACATCAACTTTCCAACATTCCAGAAGATGCCAATGAGAACCTGAGACATTTATGGGGCTAAAAGCATAAAATTACATAGTGAAATGCGTCATTCTCAAGACATAAGCAGAAATATCCTGCTGAGAGAATGACAAAGACCACCGTCACTGCTACAGTACTTCTGAAACAGAGTTGAGTACCTCAATGTTGAGAACTTTGCGTTTTTCTAAAACGATATAAGTGGATTTTAACAAATTTCTGCTAGGAATACTAAGATAAGGAGTGGAACATGTTAATAATCCCCAGGGTTGGAACAGGAGCCTAAAAAGTATAAAATTCAAAGACCAAAGGCCAACTGAAAAAAAGAACTCTCTCACAAAAACTAGAGCCAGCTATGAATCATCTCCAGTTCTGACAAGCACAGGGTGGTCTGGGACTGCCAGCATAAGCAATAACCAGAAGCAAACCTATATTCCCTCTGGGAGAAGATGAAATCACTCAGAGTCTCAAATTAATGCTGCATTTTTTCATATATAATGTCCAGCATTCAGTCAAAAATAAGCAGGTACTGAAGGAGACAAGATCATTCAAATATCAAAAACAAAGAGAAATAAGGCACCACAGAAAAATGGCACAGACTGACCCAAAAGTTAGACAAAATGTTTTTAAGTTACAGCTTTTCCCATACATTTAAAAACTTAAGTTGATACATGGAAGATTGATTTTTAAACTGAACCTAAGCAAGGAGAGGCAGCACATGCCAGTACTTCTAGCTACTTGGGAGGCTGAGGCAGGAGGATTACAAAGTTCAATGCCAGGCTGAACGACTTAGAAACACTGTCTAAAAATAAAAAGGGATAGAGTTGTACCACAGAGATAAAGTATGTCTGAGGCCCTGGGTTCCATACCAATTATGAAAAAAGAGACAACTCTTACAGATGCAAACTAAAATGAGATGAAAAACAAATTCAGAGAATTAACAGCATATTAGATACTGCAGAAGAAAGAATAATTGGATCTGAAGAAATAGTCATAGAAATTATACAAAATGAAACACACATAGAAAAGTCCACATACTTAAATGGAAGGACTATCAGTGAGTACTGGAAAACTTGAAGTGGTCTAATACACAGGTAAGTGAAACATGGTAAAGGAAGGAATAATTAAAGAAATAATGGTTGAAGTTTTTCCACATTGAATGAAAACTATGATCTCACAGAACTTCAAAAATAAGAGATACGAAAATTACACCAGGACATATCATAATCAAACTGCCCAAAACTAGTGGAAATTTAAAATCTTACATGCAGCCAGAGAAAAAAATGACACACTAAATTTATAAAAATAACAATATATTTGTCAACAGAAAGACTGTACAGCAACATATTAAAATACTGAAGAAAAACTTGTCAATCTAGGATTTTTTATCCAGTAAAATTATCTTTCAAAAACAAAGCAAAATAAAAAAAAGTTTTCAGGCAGATAAAAGCTGAGTTAACTAACAGCATGTTTGCTCTAGGAAGGAGGAAAATGCTACCAGATGGAAATCTTAGGAGTTACACAAAATCTGAGGAACACCAAAATGTTCCTGCCTTGGTATATGTGTGAGATGTTCCTGATGATTGACTCTCTTGTATTGGGAGGTTTTTCACACACAGAAAACAAAAGTGCATGGCAATAATGACATCAAGGCCGTGAAGGAAAAAGTGAAAGATACAACATGCTAACACTACTGAGAACAGAAAGTAGCCAATGCAAAGAATACCACCAAGGATAAAGAAGTCACATAGAATAAATGGAGTCAATGCATTAAGAGGACACAAGAGTACTAAACACCTATGTGCTCCACAATAGTTTCAGAATGCACAGAACAAAATCTTAGAAGAAAGAAACTGACAAATTCACAGAGTCACAGATTTAAATACACTTCTCTCAAGCTAGGTGCGGTAGTGCACACCTGTGATCCCAGCACTGGGGAGGCTGACACAGGAGGATTGCCATGAGCTCAAGACCAATCTGCATGACGTGGTGAGACCCTGTCTCAAATAAATAAATAAACCTCTCAGTAATTGATAGAACAAGTGGACATAAAATCAACAATATAGGAGACTTGAGGAATACCGTTAGCCAGTATGAGCCAACCGACATTTATAAATCGAAAGACACAAACATAAAAATCCATACCCGTTTGATTTGTAATAGCCCAAAACTAAATATAACTGAAATGTCCACCAACAGGAAAATGAATAAACAAGGTATAATATATCGTATAATGGGATCCCCTCAATAGAAAAAAAAAGGAGGATGTGCTGATAAATGCATCAACGTGAATGAACCTCAAAATAATAATTCTGAAACTGCAAACTAAAGCGACAGGAAGCTTTTATTATTTATAACATATAAAGAACTTCAAACCAACAGGAAAAGGACAGATGTTCCAGTAGGAAAATGGCAAGAGACCCCAGCACCACACACACACATGTGCACACACACACACACACACACAACACACATACATGACAAAAGCAAGCATCCAAATAACCAGTAGGTATGCAAAAGTGTGGTGAACCTCACTCATCATCAAGCATTAAGGTACTTGAAATTAAAATTAGATAGTATGAGCTTTACCTACCCACCAACACAATTACAAAGAAAAGGCTCAGGGCCAGCAAGGCTGTGAGGCATGGAGTGCTCACATGCCATCTGTAGAATTCAACTGGTGCCACCACTGGCAAACCTGCTCGGCACTGTCTACTAAGTGAACACACCCCTGAAACTCAGCTATAGCACCCATCCGTCCAGACATCACCAGACACGTAAAGGAATATATATCGTAACCAAAGAATGGAAAGAAAAGTGTCCACTGACATTATAATAGGTAGACTGTGGTCTATTCCAACCATGTAGTACGCAGCAGTGAAAAGGAAAAGTGATGTGAGCCTTGTAAGCACAATGCTGAATGAAAGAGACTCTAGCTGGAAAAGTCCAAGGTGCCCAGCTCCACTGACACACCGCTCAGCAAGAGCAAGCTGGCCTCTGCTGCTAGAAGTCAGGGATGGAACAGCCTCGAGGGGAGTGGCCAGGAGGCCAGGCCTGGGCTCGGTGCCAGGTGTGTACTTCACGCAGGAGGCTCTTCTCTTAAATACTGTGTGCTTCACTGCAGAGGAAGGTCAAGCTGGAGGCGTGAATGTGGGAGTCTTGACTGTGTTATGACAAAACTTTTCTTGGTCATATTCTTATCAGGGGTGTTTTTAAATAAAGAAATTCCAGGAAGTTGATTTTCCAAAACTAAGAAATTAATACAATGGCTTTATCAACACTCTTCTCCCATAGTTGGTAGCTGAATCCACAGAAAGGAACGTTGCCTAAACAGCATCATAGAAATGCAGACTCAAGGCCTGGCCTTCACAATCTCAGACTTAAGAAACACCCGCAAGCTGTTAACTACCTGGTGTGAAGGACCCCTGCAGCCCCACAGGCAGAGCCGATTTCCATCTAAGGGGAAGGCACAGAACTGTGCACTGCAAGCCAGCTGCACATGAGAAGCACATTCCTTGGAGTCAACCACGTATTTTTCTGTCACTATATCGCTCTCATAGCCATCAGTGGAGAAAATCTCTTGGGGCTCTTCCATTTTCAATCTGAAAACATAAAGTACACATATAATGACTGTAGGTGTGATATTTAATGTAAATAAACATCCATTATTCACATTCACTCCCATCATGGATTCAATCCCAGACTGCCCACTCCACAGGTCTTGTATGACCTAGTCGGTCCCCTCCCTGTGAAGTGAGAACTAGAACTTACAGGCAAGGCCTGCACTAGCTCTACTGAGTGTAAGAAATACAGTGTTTAAAATCATGTTCCTGACACCAACTACTACACCAAAGCTATCTTCCATTTCACCACAGCAGGCAGCTGATGGTAAACTGCAAGGTAGTCCAGCAGATCTCTTATAGTCAGCCTGGCACATATTCAAGTATTTCGTAGCATTCTCTGCCATAAAGTTAGGCTGCCCTGGTGTCTTGGTTACTTTTCTCTTATTGCTAGAACAAAACACCCGACACCCAAAATGAAGGAAAGAAAGGTTTATTTAGCTCACTGTTTGTAGAGGTTTCAGTCCATAATCAGCTGGCTCTAAGGCAGAGTGGCATGGCACTGGGGCAACACCTCAAGGCAGCAGCCAGAGCAAAAGGGGCAAACCAACCTCTTCTCCCTTATATTGTACACAGGCCACCCCCCACCCTCCAGGGTGGGTGTAGCACTCACAAAACCTCTGTGCCTTCCTTTGCACAGGATGAGGATATTTACAAAGTGAGAACCCTGGCTCCCTGCTGAGTCTTCTTAAACTTCTGAACTTCTCAAGCTGACACAATGTATCAACCATAACACCTGGGCATTATAACCAGTGATTCACTGGCTTTGTTTTCACAGAGCATAAGTAGAACATTGAAAATAAAGAATGATTCAGACTTCTCCCTTTTCATTCCTAGTACTTTCATAAATGTAGTAACTTCAGACACATAGGCACTGACCCAGGAGTCATTGCCCCAACCCACTGCAGGACAGAAGGACTTGAGACATGGCTAGAGCCATGAAATCCATGTAGGAATATAAACCCAACTTTCTGGTCATCATATTGGTGACTGTGATGGCAGAGAGGGTACACAGGCCTTCTGTACCTGACCACCATACTGGTCACCATGCTGGCACCCTAGGTATCAGAGCCCCTTTACATACCTACTGAGCAACTAAGCATTTGCTGAGCACACCTGGTGAACTCCTGACAAGCACACCTGCTGAGCACCTGCTGCACAGCTGCTAAGCTATCTGGAACTAGCAGATAAGGCAGTCAGAGAGTATGATGCTGGGGTTAAAGAAACAGCATCCAATGCACCTCACCCATCTAATTTTAGGGGATCCCAGACAAGGGGAATAACTGGCTGGCCAGTTGTCACAAAGAAGGAGACCTCATGGACAAGAGAAGGGCCTTAATACTCAGAAGCCCAGCGAAGTGCATCCAGCAGTGCAGTCCAGTGATATCCCTTGCCTCCTCAAAAGCACTGCGGCTCAAAGAATGGCAAGTACCTGAGCTGCCACGCTAACCATACAGGTTCTTCTTGACCACACACCAGTTTGTCCACTGTCTAAGATCTTTAAAACTAGTTGCACCTGAAGCATCATCACTTCAACAAAAATTCACTAAGAGAGGACTCAAGATAAAAAGGCAGACTTTGCTTCAGTGAAGAGCTTCCAAAAGTGCACCTCAAGGCACATAAATTCCCAACCAGGTGTGGTGGTACATACCTATAATCCCAGCCACCCAGAAGGCTGAGCCAGGAGGACCACAAGTTTGAGACCAGCCTGGGCAACTGTGAAACCTCATCTAAATATTTCTAAAAAACTAAAAACTAAACATCATAGATTACACATGACCCACATCTTAAAAGTGTTCTCAGGCTTCACAATGAATTTAGGCTGCAAGTCACTTGGGACCCTTCTTAGAGTCAGCTTTTCCTAAAGTTCATATTCACTACACACTCAACAGCATTAGATGAAAGGACTGGGCCTGTAGTCACTGGGAAGAGGCCACGAGGGGCCTTGGTGACCTAGGGTCTGCTCTGTATCTGAGCTTTTGGGAAAGCTCTACACTGGGCGGTGTCAGACCTACATGTACCATGAATGGCATGAGCACCTCAAAGAAAACAGATACAGGTCTGTTTTCCTCCTGGATGGCAATCTGCACACTGGATATAAGCCATCACCCAAGTCAAGAAGAACTCAGTGTGTGACCAAGGTCAAGGGCAATTCACGCAGTAGCAAAGGCCTGCATCACTTTTGTATATGAACTTTAGTACTTACCTTATATGTAAGGGAAACGTAATTGAAAAGGAATAAATGTAACTAGGAACTCATTTGGTTGTTCTGTTACCAAATAAAACAAAACAAAAAAAGTTTCCTAGAAAATCTCTGATTTTCTCAGCCATCTCTGTAACTACCCACCTAGAAGGAATATTGTGATTTTTCCAGAGGCTTTCTTTCATCAAAAAAACACACAGGAGAGCACTTCAGTGTGGGTATCCAGGGCTTGGACCCAAATACCTCCAGATGTCCATGAGAGAGCCAAGTGGTCATCGGGATTCAGCCTTCCATCAAGATCAGACCAAGGTAGTGTCTTAGTTACTTTCTTATTGCTGGGACAAAATACCTAGTACCCACAAGGCAAAGGAGGAAAGGCTTATTTTGGCTCATAGTTTGTAGCGGTTTCAGTCCACAGTGAACTGGTTCCAAGACAGGGCAGCATGGCTGAGGACCATGG
>RJWT010035804.1:0-13393 GCA_004365215.1 Cuniculus paca | reverse complement strand
TGGGGAAGCGAGTCACGTAGCCAGCAAGCATGTTTAATGAGCAGTGACTCACATGACAAGATCCCAGTTGTTGATTCTGGGAAGTGTTTTCCGTGCAGTTTGACTTTTGTTCATGAATTCTCCACCTACTGTTATGTCTTCAAGACTTGTATCCACTTTGTTTTCCAGCAGATTTAGTGTTTCCATTACAAAAAAATCTTTACTCCAGTTATCACACATAAGGCAGTCTACACACATGGAAATAACACATTCCATACACACACATCTCTTACATTGACAGCACATGTCTTTTTATTTCCTGGCCTTTTTATAAGACATACTTGGCAGCTCAGTGGTTTTGCTGTTTTGCCAGGAGGCCCTTATTATGTTATACTAAATTCTTAATATATATTGTTCACTTAGAAAAAACATTGACATTTTCACATCAGCTGTATGCATGCTTGCAAAATCTAAAATATAAAGATAACATCGTAAATAAATTCCTATAATGAGCTACAATGAAAACATCAATAATTTCACCACAAAAATAAGCTTTTCTTCAACTGTCACACCCAAGGCAGTCTTCACATACTACAACTGCATGTTCCATGCACATATCCCACTTACACTGACAATACGTGTGCTTAGTATTTCTTTTTTTGGGGGGGTAGTTTGCCACCTCTGTTCAATTTTTGTTTTGTCAGGAGCATGTTACTGTATTATTCCACATGTATTTAGCAGGCAAATGTCAATAAAGTAAAATATCAATTAAGTAAACAGTGCTTAGAATAGACATCAACATTTTCACATCAACTATGGACTTGCTTATAAAACCTAAAAGATATCAGTCATAAAAACCTATTCAAACAACAATGTAAATATCACAGAAATAAGCTTTGTTCAACTGTCACACCCAAGATAGTCTTCATAAATGATGACTGCATGTACCATGCACAAGTATTCCTTACACTGATAACACATATGTTTTGTTTTCCTATACCATCTTGTAGGGCACAGTTAACATCTCTTTTGTTTTCCTATTATTGTGGTAGGTCTTTGTGAAACTGCACTTGCCTGTTCACCTGTCAGCTAGCCAGTGTGCTCCACGTATTTTTTGCATAGTTCCCTGGGAAGAAATATTTTGGTTTTCCTCTAATGTAAATGATCTTTTATCAACTCCAGTCCCAATCCTCCAAGAAAATTTCTCAGTGATACTTTGCACTTGTCATTTTCCTTGTAAATTATCAAAGCCTCAAATAACATCATAGTTGCTGTGTAACTCACCAAAAATATGTACTCCACCTTCAGTTTTGTTGCTGAAATTTCTGTTTTGTCAAGGTTTGCCTATCAAAATTTCCATTGTGGTGAAATGTTGACATTAGCAGAACCAGTTCATTTTCCTTTGCCATAAAGAGATTAATGTTATGTGCTTCTGAAATCTAATGACTGTACTATACAATTCTGTTTTGAAATTGCAATATTTCACTTGGAATTTCTGCTTTGTTCCTGCATACATTTCCTGTGCTGGTCAACTTGTGCTCTATTAGCAAATGTAACATCAGTTGGAAACCATTAAACCAATTGTTGCATGTCCCATTCCAATTAGCTTGGGAGACGGGAGCAACAAATCTGTTCACACATTATTTGCTTTATTACTATATGAATAAAGATGTGATGGCTGTGTTCCTGGATAAATGTCTGTATAGAAAGTATAAGAAGTCTTTACATCTACAAGGTTATAAATTTTTATGTCATAATTTGACCCATTGCTTTTCCATAAGTATTTTACATTTCCTTGATTATCATGTGAAATTCTTGCTAAGTAGACCAGACCTATGAATGCCTTCAGTTCAGCTAGTGAGATGTCATATTAAACACATTTTTTGAACATAGCTATTGGTATATTTGGAACATTTTAATTGTATTTCAGTCTTTGTGTATTTCAAAGCATCTGGTAGCATCTCATGTAACAATTTGCAACACTGAATGAAAGTGCTGGTGTTCTAACACATTTCACCCCTGTCAAGAACTTCACTATATTTTTGTACTTAGTTATAACATTAGATCATTCCATTAGGTTGTATGACCATTTTATAACCTTTCAACTCATCATATATGTACTCATATTGCTGTTTTCTTTATCATCTGAATCAAGGAACTCTATATTCCCAGTGTCTGTATCAGTTGATTTTATCCCATTTCACTGTCACAGAGACTTTGGATCATATGACCAAAATCAGAGTCATCACCCTCACCATCATCATACACCCACACCACTCTTCTGTTATAAAAGCCTGCATTTTACCCTAATGGATTATTTTCATCATCCATGCATGAGCGATCTGATGATTTACTTTTTTACTATTATTAAATTTATTAGTATCATTTAGATATACATAATGATCACATTTACCATAGTGAATTTCTAAGTGTACGATATGTCATGATTCCTTTTCTTCCTCCTTTTCAACCTCTCTTTCCTTCCTTATTTACAAAGCTTTGTTTTTAACTTATTCCTCTTTTCTCATTTTTTGTTTCCCTTTTCTCCTCTCCTACCTAGTTTCCCTTTCCTTTGAACAATTTTCCTATTTCACAATATCTGTTATAGATTTTAGTTCTTATTCATACTTATTCACAATCAGTTTCTCACACCAGAAAAAAATGCAATATTTACAGATGTTTTTCTGATTTATTTCATTTAAAAGTATGATCTCAATGTCCATCTATTCAGCTATAAATGTCTAAAGTTTATCCTTCTTTATGGCTGAGTAGTACTCCATTGTATTAAAAAAAACCCTTTTCTATCCATTCATCATTTGATGTGCATTTAGGTTGTTTCCAAGATTTACCTATTACCAACTGTGTTTCTATAAATATGGGTGTGCATTTATCACTGTGGTGTGATGTTTTTAATTCTTTTGGGGATTAGTGAGGTGAAGTGGTACCTCTATTCCTAATTTTTCATACTGATTTCTGCAGAATACATACTCTTCTCAGAAGCACATGGAAGGTTCTCCAAAAAAGACCACATAAGGAACAATAAAGCATGCTGAAATGAATGCAAAATATTGAAAATTATATCATATGTATGATTAAATCATAGCACAGTGAAACTATAATTCAATCACAGACATCACAGAAATTAAGCAAATGAATAGAAATTGAGAAATGGAGTATTAATAATTAATGAGTCACAAAAGACATTAAAGAAAAATCAAGATAGTTCATAGAATTAAACAATGCCAGTATAACATACCAGAGCTTATAATTGACATCACAAACAGTCCTAAGAAAGAAGATTAGAGTTGTGGATGGCCACATAAGAAAAATCAGCAAGCCCCCCAAAATATCTTAATGATGCACCTCAAGGTCCTAGAAAAACAAGAACAATTCAAATTAAAAATAGTATAGAAAGGAAATTACAAAGATCAGAGCAGAAATCAATGAAATAACCAAAAAAAAGTGAAAAAATCAGTTATTGAAGAGCTGGTTTTTCAAAAGAATAAACAAAATAAACAAACCCTCAGCCAACCAAATCAAAATAAAACAGGAAAGAAAAGATATAAATCAATACAATTATAAATAAGAACAGGTGAAATTACAGTGGATACTGCCAAAATCCAGAAGAATATTAGCAACTGTTTTGTAAAAGTGCATGCCAATAAATCGGACTATTCAGATGAAATACACTCCTAGATACATATGAATTACCAAAACTGAATCAAGAAGACAAAAATAAAATCCTAAATAGTTCAATATCAGGAAATGAAATTGAAGCAATAATAATAATAAAAATAACCCTATGAGTTGAGAACAGCCCAGGTCCTTGTGAATTCACCGCTGAACTGTACAAGAATTCAGGGAAGATCTAAAGCCAATGTACTGCCAAAAACTTTAATGAAGTCAAAAGGGTAGGAGCACCACTAATATCATTCCTGAAATCTGACATTACTCTAATTCCAAAATCAGCCTAAAACACACACACACACACAAAGACCAAAACAGGCCAATCCAGTGACAAAACACCATGATAGTGGCACAAAAAATAGACATGAGACCAATGAAACAAAAGAGAGGATGCAGAAACATCTCCAGTCATATTCACAATGACCAAATAGTGGTCATTGACAAAGTAGTGAAAAACACAATAGAAGAATGAAATCCTCTTTAATATGTGATGTTAGAAAAATTGACTATCTACATGCAGAAGATTGAATGTAGACCTGTACGCTTTACCCTATACTAAGCTAAAAGCAAAATGGATCAATGATCTAAACATTAAAACAGAAACACTTAATGTGCTGGGCAATAAAATAAATAAAACTCTTTCTGAACTGAACCCTAATGGATCAAGAAATGCAATCATACTAAATTAAAAAGCATTTTCACTACAAAGGAAACAATCAACAGAGTGAAGAGACAATCTACGGAATGGAAAAAATATTTTCAGCTATCCCACAGACAGCAGGCTGAAAATGAATCAAATTAAAAAGTATTAGACCCTGTTATGGTTTGTGCTTTGATGTCATCCCAAAACCTCAAGCTTTGAGGGGGTGGATTTTTCAGAGGTAACTGAACCTAAAGTTTGTGTTTTATTCTTGGTCCAATGCTGGGATTATACGTGTAAGTGCTACAACCACCCTAGGGCAAGAAGACTGCACACAATATAAGGGACTGAGAGAGGTTTATATTTCTCTCTCTCACTGCTTTTGGTGTCTTTGGCTGTCATGAATGTTTGCCCTTTTGCCATGTGCCACCACACCTTGGAGCTAGATGATTATGGGCTGAAACTTCTACAAATTCTACAAATCTTTCCCCCTTTAACTTTAGGTGTCAGTGTTATGGTTTGTGTCTGGGTGGGCCCTCAAGCCTCAGGCAAGTGGCTGAGTCAAGCATTTGTGATTGGTTCATTGTCTAGCGCTGGGATTGGCGGTGCAAGTGCTGCACTTACCCAGGAGTAAGGAGCCTGCATACAATATAGGGCAGGGAAGGAGGCATGCTTTCCCTTTTTTTCCCTTTCCCTCTTGTCTCTTGCAGCCACCATGAATGGCTGCCCCTCAGCCATGCCAACCTGCCTTAGAGTCAGCTGAGTATGGACTGAAACCTCCAAATACTGTAAGCTAAATAAACCTTCCCTTCCCTCATTTTGAGTGTTGGGTATTTTGTCTCAGCAATGAGGAAAAAAGCAACCAAGACAGTCAGGTATTTTGTCTTGTCAATGAGGAAAGTAACCAAGACAAGCCCTTCAAAATAAAAGACCCAATAAAAGGTAGACAACTGAAATTAAGAAGTTTAAATGCCTAATAAACACTATGGAAATCAATACAAAGATTCCTAAAAAAATCTAAAACTAGAAATTCCACTTCACCCAGCTAGTACCCTTCTAGGTATCTTCCCAAGAAAGTTAAATGTATCATATTATGATAATATATGCATTCCCATGTCTATAAAACCACAATGTATAATAGCTAAATCTTGAAGCAGCCCAAATATGAATCAACTGGTTAATAGAGAAATAAAATATGGTACTTACATATATTGGAGTACTACACTGCCACAGAGAAACATAAACTTGAGTCAACTGTAGGAAAACGGATACACCTTGAAACTAATGTAGGTGAAATACATCCAACACAGAAGCTCAAATAACTTCTCTTTTTTTTGCAATTTTTATTTTAAAGAGAATAAAACCAAGTAAAACAAAACAGAAAAGAGCCAATCAAAACAAAACAGTACAAGTGATACAGGACTTCAAAACAAGGTGATAGGAAACCAACAATGTTTATCATAATGTCTCTTGTTGTCTTCAAAATAGCTGCAGATACCTTCATACATAGTAAAAATCAAACAACACAGAACACAATAGAACCAATGAAAACAAAATAATGAATGCAACAAAGGACTTCAAAACAAGAGTAAATCCAAAATGGCTACCATAATATATCTTGTTATCTTTGCAGTACCTGCCCATGCCATCAGATATAATAAAATCAAAGAAGACAAAACAGAATAAAACCCAATCAAACAAGACATTGAAAATGATACAGGACTTCAAAACAAGATAATAAGGAACTAACAATGACTACAACCTTCAGAAGGAGATCCCCCATAGATTCCACACTGCCTACCTCTATCCTCTGAACAGATGATCAGACTACTGGCTTTAGACCTGCAAAATCAGCTAAATGCTAAACAGTACAAGCATCAAATTGTATTTTATCTCAATATCTATCATCACAGCCTATGTTTCTGCTCATCAGCCGGTTGCTTATGGGGGGCGGGGGGGATAGGGTCTTGGCGCTTCTTGTCTCCCAGTCCCTGCACCAGTGGCCTGCACATGGCACCAACTCACAGGGAGGGCTTGGTTTCTTGTTAGCTTCTTGTTCTCCTCCCCTTCAGTCCATGCATGGCCCTGACTCATGGGAAAAGGCTGGCATCTGGCTCTTCCCCCAACAACCCCCTCATGGCGCCAATTCACATCAAATAACTTCTCTTATATGACAAACCCAAATTATAAATAAAGAGCAAAATAAAACATAAATATCAGGAAGTAGGGACATAGATCTTTTCCAAGTGGGAAAAGAGTCAAGAGATGGAAGAAGGAGAGAACGAAAAGGAGACATAAAAAATAATGAAGATGTGTTATGCACATGTACTAACTCCCCACCAGGAATGCAATCAATACATAATGCAAACATTTATTAATAAAAAAGGAGAAAATAAACAACATGAAAGACTTTACTGCACATTTTAGTTCTATGCAGAAAACAATAAGCATGAGACATTTTTTCAATTTTTTATTATCTTTTCAGTTACTTCTGTCAATATTTTACAATTTTCATTAGCTTGAATTAATTTCTAGATGTCTTAGTCACTTTATCACTGGTCAAAATACTGGATACCCATAACTGAAAAGAGGAAAAGTTTATTTTAGTTCACAGTTTTAGAAGTTTCAGTCAATGAATGGATGATCCAAAGACAGAAACGTCATGATGGAAAGGCCTGCTATGGAGGAAAGTTGCTCACACGCGGCAGCCAGAAAACAGAGAGAAGAGACTGGAGAGGAGATACGCCCTTTCAGGTCATGCTGCCAATGACCTGCTTTTCCCAACTGACCTCACCTGCTAACTGCAAGTCAGTCATATCCATCCTGAAGATCCAAGCACCCTCAAAGAACTCCAATCATGAGCACACGAGGTTTTGAAGCGCAATCTTGGTTCAAACCGTAACACTGGGTATTTTCTTTTTATTTTTTTGCAGTTATCATAAATATTAGTGGTGCATAAAAAAGCTACTCATTTTTATATGGTGTTCTTATATCATGCAACCCTAATGAATTTGTTCATTTTTTCTCAGAATTATTTTCTGAAATACTTAGGGAATCAGTACATTGCAAATATTATGTACTGCAAACATGTGCTAATAAAAGTGAAAAAATCTGAAAAGTGATAAAAAATATTTGCCTAGTACTTTTTGTTTGTTTAGTACTTACGATTGAGCTCAGTACCTTCTCACAGAGATACATTCCAATTTTATTTTTTTGTTGTTTTTATTTTGTGACAGAGCATCAGCTCAATTTAGCAATCAGGAGTTGGAATTGTGATACTCTTGTATCCATATCCCAGACTGCTTGGATTACACGCTTGTGCCACAATGCCTGGCTTCTTTTTACTATTAAGCTTGTCTGTTACAGATAGAGATTTTTTTTTTTTGTCAAATCTGATAGGAATCATTTGAGTTTCCTAGGCAAGCATGTTTCCCCAAGATTTGGAATGTTTTCAGAAATAATTTCTTTGAATATATTTTTTTCTGTACTTTTTCCATTTTCCTTTTTTGAAACATGTATAATGTGCAAATTTGCAATTGCAATGGTTTCCCTTATTTTTCTTTGTTTGCTTGTTTTTTTGTTTGCTTTGAGATTTTTTTATTTGTTATTGCAATACAAAATAATTTTGCAATACAAAATACAAATCGTGTTTGTAATACAAGCTAATTACATTTATTTATTTATTTATTTATTTATTTATTTATTTATTTATTTAGAGGAATGAAGAGTTATGGATAGAGATGGTGTAACTCATTGTGGACTGCATGGGTGATTTTGCTCATCCTTAGTGAACTTCCAAGAACATGCTGCTCAACTGTTTCTGGGTACTGTATTATGATGGGTGGTGCTGTTTTCCTGCTTTTGTATGGCCTTGTCATGTGAGTCATTCAGTAAAGGCCACTCAGCTGCCTCTTGAAGTCATGTCGGGCAGAAAGAGTCACTTTATCCTTCCTGGGGTTCTTTGTAGACCAAACATCTCCAAGCTGGACGCTAAGTGCTTCTCAGGACTAATACTTGGGTAACTGGGTCTAGCTGCTTCTGGAATAGTGGGAGTATGAGTGAGACAGTCTGCTTTCAAAGGCAATGATGGGTGAGGAAGGGTTCTTGACTTATTTTTGAGTAAGGCCTCTAAATTATTGTCCAGGGCCCTATGTAGGTTGGGCCACTCAGAATGGGCAGCTCAGTGACTCCTGTAGCCATGGGAAAGTGTGTAGGGCCACACACATTTTCACAAGACTGAGTCATAAGACTGGCTCTGATTCATAAGACTGTGTCTAAACTGTTCAGGGCAGCTACCTGACTCCTCAGGACTCTGGGTGGTCATAATTTCAAGACGGCATTATGCAGGAGGATTCTGGGTGGAGAAGAGTATAAGGTGGACTGAGCTCTTTCTCTGGGGCAATGTAGAATAGTGGTAATCTGGCAGCTACCAAATGGGTTCAGGGACTATAGCAGCGGCAGGCTCCTTCAACAACACATTCTTCAAGTGCCGATGTCAGGAGTGGAGATTACAAATGGCTTCTTGCTTCCCCTTCTGTTGAGGGAAGTCATTCTTTTTGAATGATTCATCTTGGTCCTTGATCGGTAAGGATATTTCCTGCCTCAGGTAGCAGAATATTTTAAGGATAGATGTTTCTTGTATTGGGTGTTCATTTTATGAGTGCCTCCTAGATGTCTGTCTTGGTTACTTTTTTCTTGTTATTGAGGCAAAATACCTGACACTCAAAATTAGGGAAAGAAAGATTTATTTAGCTTACAGTTTTTGGAGGTTTCAGTCTGTACTCAGTTGGCTCCAAGGCAGGGTGGTGTGGCTGAGAGGCAACCATTCATGGCAGCTGCAAGCGCCAAGAGTAAAAGGGCAAAAAGGGGGAAAACATGCCTCCTTCCCTCCCGTATGTTGTATGCCAGCTCCCCGCCCCTGGACAGGTGCAGCACTCACACTGCCAATCCCAGCACTATACAATGAACCAATCACAAATGCTAGACCCAGCTGCCTCCATGACTACCTGAGACCTGGGAGGCCACCCAAACACAAACTATGGTAATGTCACATGTTTCTGAGTGGATATTTGAAGTTTCAGGAAATTATGGACAATAAGGATTTCTGAGCCAGGTGATATATATAAAAGGACTCTTTGCCATTGTTAACTGATTTCTTTCAATGATGGAGATTAGTCTCCAGACCCTGAGAGGATATAGAGGATTCCAGGTCAGGCCATTTGTTGTAGTTCCAACTTCTCTCTTATATTTCCTGGACACCCAGTGTTACTGGGTGAGTGAGAAGTCCAAAGGTCATGAGACAATGAGGCTTTTTAGTCTGGACAGTTTTAGCAGTGTGATAGCCTTTGATACTATGCAAGACAAAATCTCTTAGTTGGAGAGGAGAGTCTCAGAATGAAAGGACCCAGAGATTTCATGGGCTACATGCAAACTGTGGCATGAGCTGCTGGCCTTACTTGTTGCCTACACCCAAATTCCAGGTTTATCCAGTAGAATTGGCCTTACTAAGTTGGGTGTTGGAAAATGCCCAAATTGAGTTACCTTGTTTATTAGGTAGAGTTTGTAAAATTTCTGGCTCCTATGTTGTACCTCTAATTCTATGACACTTAACAAGTGAATTTCCTGCCTTCTTCTATAGTCAACTTCTAGATGATTTTTCATTATTCTCAGGTTTTATAGCTATGTTTTAGAGATAGAAGAAGGAAAAAGTATATACCATTTCATACATACTAGAAATTCTTCTCTCAGCTTTTATGCTTTTCACTTACACTTGTTTTCTCTTAATAAACTTGCACTTCATTTTCTTAAAAGTCCGTCCTTATCTTTAATAAATTGTATTGGATTCCATTTTATATTAATATAAATACAAATTCTCCTTTTTATGCTTCAAGTATGCCTATTGTATTTTTTTCTATTCAATGAAACTGAAACTATATGTGTTTTTATTTTTAAAGTATGTTTCCTTTTCAAAATCATATAGTGGAGTTATGATTTCAGTATTCTTATTGTTTAATCTTTGTCTTTTAATGCTTTTACTATGGACTTAATGTAAATTCTGACATGATTAAATTTAATTTTGACTTTATTTTGAAGTGTATGTTTGCCGTCTTGTATTATAAATACATCTTCTAATTTCCTGTTTTTAATACAATTATTTGAACAGGTTTTATAATTCCATTTTAGTTCATGTTTTTTCACACTATACTCTCATTTTAAATGGTTGTGTAGGATTGCGATGTGCACCTTTAACTTTTTAGTATGCTATATGTTAATACTAATATTGTACTATTTTATTGTACTATTTTATTTTATTTTCAGTATATGTTAATATTTAATATTGTACTATATATGAAGACATTTTGGATTAGGTTCATTTACTGCCATCCTGATCTTTTATGCTGTAACTTCCACAGGTAGTGCATTTATATGTGAAATGTATTCCAGAAGACAATTCTCTAAATTCTCTTTAAGAGTTCATAATTTTTGAAACTATAAAGAAAAATTAGCATATAGTATTTAGTCATATGTTAATTTTATCAGTATGCTTTATCTTTACCAAGCATATATGTCTTGATTATTTTTCTCTCATTGCTGGGATAAAATACCTGACACCCAAATTTAAAGGTGAAAAATTTTATTTAGCTCACAATTTGTAGAGTTTTTGGTCCATAATCAGCTGACTCCAAGACAGAGTGGCACACGGCAGAGGAGCAACAGTTCATAGTGGTGGAAGACAGCAAAATAAACATCAGCAAAAGGGGAAGAGCACAAGAGAAGACTCTTTCTGTCCCTTATATTGTATGTAGGCTTCCCAGTCTAGGGTCGATGTAGCACTCACACCCATAATCCCAACATCGGACCATGAGTCAGTCACAAACTCTAGAAGCCTGCCCCCATTACTGCATGAGGCTTTCTGGGGACATCCAAACACAAAAGATAACAACACAGGTTTCCATCTGTACAGTTTCATTTATCTTAAAGAAATTATTTCCCTGTAGAAGAGGTTAGCTCACGAACTATTCTAACTTTTAAAATCTGTGTTTCATTATTTGCTTTTTTCTTAAAGGGTATGGTTCTTAGATGTAAAATTTTGATTAGATAGTTTTGTCACTAAGTAAACTCTTGTCTTGTCTTTCATATTCCGTTTTTCCTAAAGGTAAATCAATTCTAATTCTTATTTCTTTGGATTTAAAGTACAACTTTTTTCTATTGGCTTATAAGTTTATTTTATACTCTATTTTTTGTAATTTAACTACCATATGCCTGGTTGCTTAGAATACTAAATAAATTACAACAAATAAAGACTACAGATTAGTATACACATGACAAAATAAGACATTGTAATAAAGAAGGCCAAAGAAGGTCAGAAGAACTCTAACTAAATAGCAAGTATTTTCCAAGAAACTGGTTTCGATTTGTAGATCCAGATGATAATGTGGAAACATCCATCAAGATGCAATAAAAGGAGTTGACAAAAAGGTTTGGGCTTCATAAAGTAAACATTAATGTAATATTCAATGATCAATATGGATAGAAGTTTGCCTCAAGTAAGTCTGGTTGGATCATGTAAAAATTTTAGACTGTCTCAGACTTTCAAGTTACCAAATAGTTTCTCCAGTTGTAATGTGAAAAGTAAATTGAGAAGTGAGAAGTACCGAAGCAGGTTGACAACTTTATGGAGTGTTTTATACTTTATATCTAGATGTTCCTCTCAGGTGCTCATGCACTCATCGGTGAAGCTAGGGAGGTGACTGAGTCAAGGGGGGCATAATTGTCAGTGGATTAGTGAATAAACAAATTTATAACTAAGTGTGATGTTGGGGGTTGGAGCCTGGTTGAAACAGGTGGGCCGCTGGAAATGCGGCCTTGAAGGGCATAAATTCCTTCTCTCTCCCTCCCTTTACTCTTTCTCTGCTTCCTGTATGACTTGCTCAAGCATGAGCAAGTGTCCTCTGCTATGGTCTGTTCCATGCCATCCTGTCTTGAGCTAGCTATGTATTAAAACTACACATTGTGATCCAAAATAAAGCTTTCCTTGATCTTTGAATTGTAGGATTCAATTATTGTGTCTCAGCAATGAGGGAAGTAACTAGGACTGGTCTTATTGCAATTCCCAAGAGAGGTGGGTAACGGTGGTTTAGCCTAGGGTGAAAGATTTAATGTTTATTTTATAAACAAAGCTGATGGTTTTAGCTATTTGAGGTACAGTATTAAAACATGTGCCGACCTGAGCCCCACCCACTCACCAGGAGCAGCTTGGCCCAGGCTGCTCCGGAACACCCCGGGCGTGCACAGCCAACCCCACCTAGCTGTGCATCTGGGGAAAGGGAGACCAGACCCATAGAAATCAGCTCCCAGCCCCCGTCAGCCATGGATGTTCGGGGCGTCCTTGGGGTCCACCTAGCACCCAGCCTGTGTGCCCGAGGCGGCCCAGCAGTGGCTGCTCTGAGCTGGCTTCAGTTGGGGGCGTGACCAGCGAGTTCTGCCTTGCCGAGCGGCTTGGGACTTTCCCAAGAGACTGGTAGGAGTTTGTGTCCATCCCCCATTGGCTGCTCTCAACGGGGCTTAAGCTGGGGGCATGGCCAGTGAATTCCACCTAGCTCTTCAGCTTGGGACTTCTCCAGGAGCCTGGTGGGGGCTACAGTTTGTGTCTGTCCCCCATTGGCCAAGGCTATTCAGGACATCTCTGGGGTCCTGCCTAGGCCCCACACATTCACCCAGAGCAGCCTGGCAGCTGCTTCTCTGGGCCTCACTTGGGTTGGGGGTGCATACAGTGAATTCCACTTGCCTGTGCAGCTTGAGACCTTGCCAACAGACAGGTAGGAGTCTGCACCCTTCCCCCATTGGCCTGGGAAATTCAGAGCTTCCCTGGCATCCTGCCTGGGCTACACCCAGACACCACCCAGCATCAAAACAGCCAGAGTGATAGTCTTGGCTGGAGCTGAAGGTGTGCATTGCGAGTAGCACCTAGCCTTGGCACCTCAACTGTACACGTAGGATTCACCTCCCACAGTGGAATACAGGAAAATGACAAAACAAAAGAGCAAAATGCAATCTTGCACCTCTAGTCCTTCCAAAACAAGCCAA
>RJWT010035803.1:0-13386 GCA_004365215.1 Cuniculus paca | reverse complement strand
AAGTAACAATTCAACAGGTGCAAGACAATGCAAAGAAACATAATTTAAGAATTAAAGATGTGAGTGAAAAAGCAAGGGTCAAGACAAATGACATCACCACTCTATTTACAGAATTAATTTCAGAGAACTTCACAAGCATGAGAAAAGGAAGTGACATTCAAATAAGTGAGGCATATAGAACTCCAGCTAGCCATAACCAAAACAAATCTATACCCAGACATATAATAATCAAGATCCCAGAAATTCAACTCAAGAACAGAATATTAAAAGCTGTTAGAGGAAAGAAACAGATCACCTATCAAGGAAAACCCATCAGAATCATGGCAGACTTCTCAATACAAACCATCAAGTCAAGAAGAGGCTGGAGTGAAGTATTTCAAGTCCTGAAAGAAAACAACTTCCAACCCAGACTGATGTACCTTGTAAAACTTTCTTTCAAAATTAATGGAGAAACAAGACACTTCCATGACAAAGAATAACTCAAGGAATTCATGACCACCAAACAAACCCTACAAAGAATACTAAAGGATATTCGAGAGAGAGATAAAAAGGACCATGGTCTCAGGAACAACAGCAGAGGGGGACCATCAGGTGGGGCCAGTAAATTGAATGGAGTGGAAAACTAGGGAGCCAATGTCAGGAAAATAGCATGGCAGAGACAATGCAGTGCAAGATGGCCATAATCATTAATGTAGATGGCCTCAATTCACCAGTAGAAAGAAACACAGGCAGAGTGGATCAGGAGACAGGATCCATCAATATGCTCTATACAAGAAACACATTTAACTAGAAAGAAAATTCATAGACTGAAAGTCAAAGGAGAGAGAACAATGCCCTATGTGACAGGGAGTTAGGAAAAAAAAATAGGGGTAGCTTTCCCATTCACTGCAGAATGCATAAGAAAGACATGGCATTTTATACAATGGAAACCTACTCAGCTATAAAGAAAAATAACCTCAAGGCTCTTGTAGGTAAATGGATACAACTTGAGATCATGCTCATGGATGAAATGGTTCAGAGTCACATGGGTGAATTTTGTGTTGTCTCCCTAGTATAACAAACTAAAGGAGTTGGTGGGATCCAAAATGTACAATACATATTATGAAAGTGAAAGGGGAGGAATTGTCTAAAAAGGGAAGGCAGTGGTCATTGTTAATCTATAATCATGATTGAAACCCGTATTATCTTCAATGTTCTGTTTAGTTTTGTTTTATTCTGTTTTGTTTGATTTTATTATACTTGATGGCATGGACAGCTATTTCAAAGATAACAAAATATATAATTGCAGCCATTGTGGATTTCCAATTATGTTGTTTTGAAGCCCTGTATTGATTTCATTGTTTTGTTTTGATTGATTTTACTCTATTCTGTGTTGTTTGATTGTAATATGTCTGAAGGTGTAGGCAACTATTCTGAAGAGAACAAGAAGTATTATGTTAGCCACTGTTTTATTATTATCTTGAAGTTCTATATTGCTTTCATTTTTTTTTTACTGGTTTTATTCTGTTCTGTTTTGTTTGATTTTATTTATCCCTGATAGTATGGACAATTATTTTGAAGATAACAAGAAGCATTATGGTAGCCATGGTTGATTCCCTTTTACCTTGTTTTGAAGTCATGTACCACGTTTATTGTTTTGTTGCGATTGACTCTACTCTTTTATTTTGTTTGGTTATATTCTCGTCAAAATAATTATTCAACTAACATTGTTGAACCAAAGTACATGTACCTATTTAATTTTAGTAGATGCTGTCGGATTTATTTACAAAAAGAAAATAGCAATTCACCTGAATACCAGTACTAAATGAGACAGTCTGTTTTCTTATAGCCTCACTAGCAATGTATATAATTAACCTTTTAACTGCTGCAAATATGTTGTTAACATGGCTCAATTACTGTTTTAGATTGAACTAAAAGTGTTTAGTTAGATTGAACACATTTTCATGTATTAGGTATTTGATTTTTCTTGTATATATTTTCTTTTTTAATATTTTGTATTTTTTTAAACAATACAACTGATTACCTACTGTAGCTTACCTATTAACGCCATTAGTCTTCCACATTTTCTATCCCTTTTGTTTTTGGCTTTGCTTAACATATTTTGCATGCAAACATTTTCAGTTTTTATGGGCAAAAATCTGTGAAACTTTTTCGAATTTTAGTTTTCCTGTCTTACTTAAAAATTGCTCTCCTTCACCTCAATCCCTAAAATTATATTAATAAAAATGAGAGTATTTTCTCTTAACAATAAGTTTAATCTAAATTATTTGTGTATGATATAGAATAGGTATTAACACTGAATTTTTGAGATTAAGAGCCAGTTACACCAAGAAAACTTACGGAAGTTGCTCTACTCCCAAACTTGAAATGTGACTTCATTTCCTTCCTTCTGTTCTATTCAAGACATCTGTTCTCATAATCAATTCTAACTTACAAAAATTTTTGGACTAGCCAGAAACTCCTATATAGTCTCTGTTTGCATCACTTTAGGGTCCTTTTTACTTTTTAACTGTAGTTATGTTTATTCTTATTCTCTTAATTATAATTTCACAGGAATCACGTGTCATTATTGGCTCAATGTTTTTTATGTTTATTAAGCTATTATCTTTAGGCTATCATACTCTGTTTAAATTGCTGTAACAAAATATCATGGACTAGTTGGCTTATAAACAAATTCAGTTTTCACAAATCTGAAAACCAAGAAGCCTAAAATTAAACTGCTTACAAATTTGATGTTTGGTGAGGGTATACTCATCCATAAATGGTTATTGTCTCATTGTGTCCTAATATGTTGGAAGAGGCAAATAATCTACATCAGATCTTCTTTATAAGGTCATTGTTTATAATCTCATTCACAAGAGTTCTGTCTCCATGTGCTAATTACCTCCTGTCAATCACTTTCTATCACTGATATCCTCATGCCATAAAGGAAGAGAGGGTTATTTTGACTCATGGTTTCAGTTCATGGTCCACCAGCTCCAAGGCAGAAACAGAAAAGCAGAGTAGTATAGCAAAGGAAAAGATGGTCAACCCATGGCAGCCAAGCAGTAGAGAGAGAAGGGAGAAGGAAGGGACAAAAACACACTTTCCAGGTCACATCCCCAGTGACCTGCCCCTTCCAACAAGCTCCCACCTCCTAACAGCACATTTAGCTACTGAACTTATCAGTAGATGAATTCACTGACAAGTACAACACCCCACAACCCAATCACCCTCCAAACACACATCAGACTCTTAGGGGACATTTCAGATCTGAACCATAACATTCTGCTCCTGGCCCCCCAAAAGACTCACATCTTTTGCTTCTAATTATGCAAAATATATTTAGTCCACCTCTAAAACTCACCAAAATCTTTGCAATTCTAGCATTGTTGAAATGTCTAAGTCAAAGCTTCCTCTGAGACTCAAAGAAAACTTCTAGCTGTGAGCCCTTGTAAAACTCAAAAAGAAATATAAATATTGCTAACATACAATGACACAAAGTAAATATTCCCTTTCTAAAGAGAAAAATAGAAAGGAGTTGGATCAAAGTAAGATCAAAACCCACTGGAACAAACATTACATCCTGTAGCTCCAAGTCCAGCATTCAGGACAAGGGAAGGTGAGATGTGGATTCCAAAGGCTTGGCGACTCTGTTCCTACAGCGTTGCTGGTTGCAGCCCTTATGGCATCTCCCTTGGGATGGCTCTGCTCACACCTTGCAACTTTCCTCAGTAGCCTGTGTTCCATGTTCTAGCATTTCCAACTTCCCAGGAATTTTGCAGCACTTTTGACTTCACTCACAGCTTCATATACTGCTTTCTCAGGGGTACATTTCCTGGCCTGTCAGGCCTTAAATCTGAGGGTAAGTTTCAAGACCCCTAACTCTTTATATTTTGTATGCCCATGAAACAAACACCATGTAGATAATGCCAAGGTTTGTTACAAGTTGGAGCTGTAGGTAGGCCTCCTTGAATCCAGCTGGAGTACTTGGCCTTTCCTGTTTTACTGGTTCAGTTTTTCAATATCTATTTAACAAACTCTCTTAATTATTTTTTATTGAAATAATGTCTTTTTTCCTTAGTGGGCCTTGATGGAGACCTCATACATTACTTAGTTTATCTATCTACCCCTCTATCTCACTCTGTCTTCTTTCTCTCTATATAAGTAGATAGATCGAGAGATAGTGATATTGGAGATAAAACTCAGGACCTGGCACATGATAGTCAAGTGCCCATCACTGAGCTATAACTTCACCTTGACTACTAATAGTAATTTGAGCTTGTATATCAACAGTTGTATAAACAGGGACCTCTCTGTTAAGGTGGAAAGGATGGGGTGAGCTTTTAGGGGATATCAGGGAAGTCTGTTTCTCTTTCCCAAAAGGAGATGTCAAAACATCAAAGCCAGAAGTTTAAATATTAATATGTATTTAAAGAAGTTAAACAAAATAGGGTAAACACTTTGGCACTTCCTCAGCATGTCTTTCCTACAGAAGTTATTCTATCAGACATAGACTTTATGTTTAGTAGTACTGACATTAAATTCCAGTGTCTGTATGAGACAAGCACCACTATGAACTTCAAAACCTTGCTAAAAATCCTGACTTCCCCCTCACTGAAATCTGAGTGTCAAAATAACAATTTTATTCTAAAGGGCAATATTAGCACCTGTGGACTATTAGACACATGTGGTCTGTAGGGCCAGAGTGCAATATTTTATTTGGTTTTTAGAGAGAATGTTAATTTCCAGAGCATAAGATGGAGACTGTTTGTTGCTAAACAATTAGACACATGTTGGCTTGCATTTCCATGCAAGCCCCACATTAATCACAGCCTGTTGTAATCTAAGTGCTGATTGTTCTGAAGGATGGGGAGAGTGCATCTGTGTTCCAGTGAATCCCATGCATTCAAATTGCCCTAAAACAATGCAAGTTAAATCATGGAAGCCAAAATGAAATCGCTGTATACCTGGGAACGCAAATATGTGTGAGCATAACCCCCATATGGATGTGCCTGGTGGAGAGATGTTTTTATCTTGTTAGGGAGTGCACATTAATGCAAATTTGAGAATGAGAAGTTAAAATCATTAGGCAATTCCATTTCTGGACTACTTACAGACTTAGAAAGTATCATATAGCCTTTATAAAACTATAAATTACATCTGATTTGAACTTCATTCAAAACTCCAGAGTACGAGAGAACTCAGTTTCCCATTAAATACAAAAGCTTAAATGAGAATTCAGCACCCAGGAGACAAATGACTGACAACACGATCTCACTGAAGCCTGAGTAGGTACACAGCAGCACAGTTAATCAAAACTCTGCTCAGCTGCCAGCTCTTTATGCATTCATCAGAGCCCCACAGAGCGCCTTCAAGACAGAAAATTCCTATGTCAAAAATTCAGCTCTGCTTTCCTTGACATTCCAAACAGATTAGTGCATGACAAATTTCCGCAGCCCAGTAGCTGGGCCAGCACAAGTCGATGGTGGCGATGACAAACAACTCTCTGGCACCCATTGTCATGGCCTCTTGCCCTATCAGAACTGGCAATGCTACCACCAAGGTTACTGGAGTTATATTGTTTGGAAATACTTTGTTTCAAACAATGTGACAGGAAATGAGAATATGTCTACACCTCACTGACACTTAGAACTCGGTACCTATCAAGTCTTCACCATTTAACAATACTCATTCCTTTCCTGATTCTTATATCGTCATAGTAGGGGAGTGTGTCTGTTTTGAGAAAACAAAAATCTTTTGTCCTTGGTTACTTTGAATAAGACTTTACATACAAAAAAGGTGTACACTGATATTTTATAGTATTGTCTTACCCCTACAAATATATCTTCTTCCTCATAGATACATATTACCTTATAAGCATGCAGAGCTGTTAATTCTCAATTTTTTCACTGGTTTAGACATTATCCATTCAAAATGTAGCTTTACTTGAATACAAAGGATTTCAATGAGGTGTGTATGATTCCACTGTATCATTTTAGCCCAGAATCTTGTCTTGTTTTGAAAAGCACTTATGAACAAGTCTTGTGTGTCTCAACAATAAGCTCTGAGAGCTTTACTTGTTTGTTTTAGATTATGTGTCCTGCTATTGCCTTTTAGGAACTTAAAGAACTGCCTTTTCTCCCTCCAAATTGATTTTCTGAGCACTTACTGTAGACAAGGAGCTTACAAACTACTGAAGTACACATAAGAGGAAGTGCTCATGTTTTTTCTGCTTGGATGCAGATATAAAATCAAAGCACCGTTTCCAGGGCAGGAAAACTTTGAGAAAAGAGCCTATACGGCAAATACTAAAATACTTGAAATTGGTTTACCAAGGACAGCTTTATACAAGGAAAGTGCTCCCCAATCTTTCCACTTCTTTTATCTGATAGAATGCCATGAGACAGGACCCACAGGAACATGATTGCAAGAAATTCTTCATACACCCTGTGAACTTGTGCTGGCTGGAACATACCCAGTGCTTTCGTGTCCACCCACTCCCTGCCTCCCGTTTGTAGGAAAAGTGCTGCCTCATTGGAATTGTGGTTTATGGTTTTTGATAGTGAGACTTATTAAACACAGCCTGCATTTAAATACTAGTTCTGCCCTTTATGTTCTTGTCACTATGTACATAGCACTAATCCACTATGTGCCTCTATTTAGCTATAAAATGGAATAGTAATGTAGGTTGAGTATCCCTGATTTCAAATGCGTGCAACTAGAAGCATTTTAGATTTTTTTTAATTTGGATTTTGGAATATTTGTATGTATGTAATATCAAGGGGATAAAACCCAAGTCTAAACATAACATTTATGTTTCATACACACTTCATACACATAGAGTGAAGGTAATTTCACACATTTTAATACATTGTTTTTTTCTTTTGTACTGTAAACTGAACCTTTGATACTGAGCTGTATCCCAGTGCCACCTCCACCTTCACCTTTTTTTGAAGCAGGGTCCCACTAAGTTGTTATGTTCCCAGATGGCTCCAATTTGCCATCTTTGCCCTTTGCCTCCTAGAATGTTGGGATTAGAGGCAGGTGCCACCATGTGCAGCTTGCACTTGCATTTTGATTACAACTTGTCATCTGGGCTCAAATGTCCAATTTCCTATCTCTGGCATTAAGTTCATATTCAAAAAGTTTTATATTTTGGATTTTTATGTTGAGCATGCTCAATGTGTCAGTCCAATAAATTAGGATTCATAAAAGCCTGTCTGACCTCGTCATGGTCTGGAATAGTTTATAAATTGTAATTCCAGGGAAAAGTTATTGGAATTCTGCAAGTAAATTCCAATCTACTACTTCCAATGCAATTCACAGTGAGAATAAAGAGACAAAGACATATCTGCAGATGTGGGAATCCAAGGGGTTCCACGTCCAGTAGGAACAAAGGCTAACTGGAACAAAAGACCATCATGACACAGGGCCAAACCTGGGTTTCATTAATTTATGAAGAGAGTGGTTCAGAATTGAGTGAGTGTGAGAATGGCGGGAATTACGTGAATTCTGTGAGCTGGGCTAGGTAGGAGGTCTAAAATCACCTCTGTAATGTACAGAGAGAGGTATGCAGAAAGAGTATTGGTTTCTGTAATGGGTAGCCTCTAACCTTGGAGGAATCCGCATAGCACAGTTTGAGGAAGTATCTTGTGTTTTGGGTTGGCTGCTTCAGATGATATCTGGCCTAATGTGCCCTGGGACATCACTGCCTCTTTCTTGAAGCTCAATCCCAGCTGACAGCAAGGCGTCTCTCAGCCTAGCTCACACTTAGTAGGGGAGCTATAGACAAGGCATTACTGATCTGTTGTTTTGCTTCAAGAGCTGCACATCGGTGCCTCTGCTGGACCCACTTGTGTTACTTAAAGCCAAAAGAGAGGATAGAGCATTTCTGAGCCAGCTCTATACATATCAGTACACAGAAGTAGGGCAAAGGTGAATCAAAATGGAGACCACTTGTCTTCTTTAAGGGGGAACTGTGCCAGTGTCCTCCACAGGGTTGAATAAGGCTCAAATGATTTCTATGTCAATCACTTAAAACACAAAATTCTATATACATGTTGGCTATTAATGTTATTTCTTCTTACAGTCTATAAGGCAAATTTGAATAATTGCCCCTTTAGGATGAGGAAACAGGTTTGAAGAGGATGAATTAATGGTTCCAAGCCAATTTGTAGGCTTCAGGGTCAGGATTCAGTCCAGAACCTATACCTTCTGCGTCCTAGTCAAGGGCTTGATTTCTATCTCTATTGTTATGGGGGGACTCGACACTTTTAGAGGGCACACACCTGTCTCAAGTCAATTACTCTCTGTCATACAGCTAACAATAAAAACATTGTGTTCAGTTTTTCTGTGTTATTTCCTTTAACCCTTACTACAAGGTATTGTAGTAAGTGATTTTATTATTTCTGTATGACGGGCAGGGAAACTGAGGTTTATGGTATACCAGAGGACAGAGATAAACAATCAAACAATCTTCTCTCAGGATTTTCACTTTGACTAATGAGTACTAAAATAAAAACTTGAACCCTGACTATCTTGTTTCAAAGCCTGAATTTTTGGTCAGTCTGATTCTACAGTGAGGCTACGAATGACCAAGGATATAATATTGACTTGTTTCTAAATCTCTATTACCTACCAAAGCAAGTTACAAGTGAAAAACAGAGTAAGGCAATGTTTGAGTGGATTAAGAGTGCCAGCAATCTTCAGCAGTGTGTGGGAAAGGGTTAAGAGGCTATATAGCTTATTGATATTGACTGATTTTAAGTGATATATTTTGGCATGTGAGCAAGAATTCTGGGGCAGATCTACCTAACATTAACTTTCCACATTTGGCTTTGCCTGTTAGTATGATACCATCAAAAGCAAAAAAACAAGTTTTGAATATTCCAGAGAAAGGTAATTTTGATACATCCCTCTTCTGACCTGTCACTAGGACATGCAGTCAAGCCTTCTTTTTAGGCCTTATGTCTTTGTGGGCCTTTTCAACTTTTTAAAGGGGGCTTTTGTGTAGACTGTTAAAGGTCCCTTTCTTTTCCCCCAGTGCCTTTCAAGAAGCCTGAAAACTGGCGGTGCTACCTCAAGAAAGCTAAGGTCATTTTTGAGAAAGAGGAAATGACTTTGCCTTGCATAATAGCTAAAGCAGGAGTTGCCTTCACTAAACACAAGACTTTTATCAGTTTCCATGAATGTTGCTTTTTGAAATCAAGACAAAGAACTTTTACGCCATGATAAAAATGGTTTAGAGAAAACATGCACTTGAGTCATACCTTTGAAGTATGCTTACAAACTACCATGTGTCTGGGTTATGACCCTAGAATCTATAGAGCGCCAGTCTATCACAGGAAAGAAGAGAAGTATCTTTTTCATGAAATGACATGAGGAGTGTTAAATAGACTTCTCTGAGTGAGCTGTATTTACTATCACAGATGTTAAGTAATTTAAGTTATGGGTATATTGCTAGAAATTCATCACACAAAACATACTATAGATCTTCTTTTAGCCATTCATGTTTAAACAATGAAGGTATTCCAGTCACTAAGATATACAGATGGCAAACTACATTTGGAAAGCTGTTCAGCATCTTAGTTATTTAAAAAAATCAAATTAAAATAATCACATGCTGACATGTCTCAGTTTAAACTGACCAAAAGTTTTGAGGATGGAGAGTACCTACAGTTCTTATAATCTGCTATCTAAAATGTAAATATTACCCATGTGTACAATATAAAATAGTACAATCACTTTGGAAAACAGTGACTTTTTTCTTACCAGGTTCAGTATAAACTTATAATATGTTCTAATCATTCCTCTCCTGGTTATTCACCCAAAAGAATTGAATGTGCCTGTTCATACAGAGACTTGTATTCAAATTGTCATGGCAGTTTTTCTTCTATAAGCACAAAATGGAAATAATGACAGTATCTGAAGTAATGAGTGGAAAATACTTGGGAATCAATTTAACCAAGGAAGTGAAAGACTTTTTTTTTTGGATTTTTTGAAACAGGGTCTCATTATGCAGTTCAGGCTAGACTTGAGTTCACTTTGTAGCTCAGACTGGTCTTGAACTTACAACAATACTCCTGCCTCAGCCTCCCAAGTGCTGGGATTACAGGCATGCACCACCAGTACAAGTGTGTACCACCAAGACTTTTGTACTGAATCTATAAAGCTTTAGTGAAAGAAACTGAAGATACAAATGGAAAGACATCCCAGGTTCATGGACTGGAACAGTAAATATTGTTGAAATGTTCATACTACTGGAAGTGATCTATAGACTCCATATGATCTATCAAAATTCCAATGTCACTTTTTCTAGAAATATTTAACAACTCCTAAAGCTTGAGGACCCTCACACACACATAGTCAAGGCAATCAAGAACAGAAAGAACAAAACAGAGACATCATGCTACCTCATTTCAAACCATACAACAAAGCAAAGGTAATTAAAACAACACAGTTCTGGCATAAAAACAAATACATATAAAAATGGAAGAAAATGGGCTAAAAATGAGCCCACAAAATGCATGCTCAGTTGATTTTTGACAAAAGAACAAAGTGTAAACACTGGGGAAAACAAAAATCACTTCAATAAATGTTGGAGAAACTGGATAGCCATATGCAGAAGAAAAAAATCAGATCTAATCTCATTCCATATATAAAAATGAACTAAAAATAGATCCCAGTCAAGTAAAAGACCTGAATTTGTCAAGCCATTAGAAAATAAGGAAAAAACTAGAGGACGTTGTTCTGGGCAATGATTGTTTTAAAATTGGATCCCAAAGGCACAGTCAGCAAAAATAGAAACTGACAAATAGGATCACAGAAAAATAAAAAGATACTACATAACAAAGGAAATAAACGACAAAAGGAAAAATATTTGTAAGGCATAATCTGATAAAGGGTTAATATTGAAATTATACATTCAAATATTATTAATATTAAAAGTATGTAAGGAATGCAAAACAACTGTATAGAAGAAAATAATTGGATTAAAAATTGACAAGATACTTACAGAAACATTTCTCCCAACACCCACAGTTTAAGGTAAGAAAGGTTTATTGTAGCTCACATTTCAGGGGTTTAGTATGTGGTCATCTGGCTCCAAGGCAGAAACATCATGGTAGAAAGGCACAATAAAACAAAATTTCCCACTTCATGATAGCTGGGAATAACAGCAAGGGAGCAGCATCCGAGAAGAAAGGGTCAGGGACCAGATATAGACCATAAGGTTATGCTTCTAAGACCCATTCAGACACTCTCAAAAGTGTGCTTTACTAAATCCCATATGTGACTTTCAGGTCAATCAAGTTAATAGTTTGGCTTAACTGTCAATACAGCATTACTAATCATTAGAAAGGTACATATTAAAATTTATAATGGAATATTATTTCACCCTTGTCAGATGGCTATTATAAAAAAATATGTAACAAGTGTTGGTGAGGATGGGGAAGCAAGGGAACTTGTACACTCTTGGCAGAACTGTAAACTAGTACAGTCACTATGGAAACTATCAAAGGTCCTTAGAAAAACTAAAAGTAGAATTGTCGTATGATCCAGAAATCCCACTAGTAGGTATTTACCTCCCAAATTTAAATCTGTATCTGGAAGCGCTATCCACCTTCTTATGTTCATGCAGCATTATTGACAATAGCCAAGGTATGGAATCAACCTGAGTCTCCACCCACAATGAAAGGGCAAAGAAAACATGATGTACACACACAGTGGAATATTAAACTTAAAAAGGAAAATTTGTTACTAGTGACATCATAGATGGAATTAGAAAACATTATGCCAACTACAGTAATACAGGCACAGAAAAAAATACCAATATTTTCACATGTAGAACCTAAAACTGACTTCAAAAAATAGAGTAAAATGTAGTCACCCTGGATTGAGAAGAATGGAGAGATGAAAAATCAAAGAGTAAAACCTCTGAAACAAGAGGAATAAAGTGTTTCTTTGAGAAACACCGCCCAGTGTAGCAAACATAGTAAATAATGTCCTATGCATTTAAAATTATTACAGCAAATTTCAAATGTTCTTCCCACAATATTTGAGGTGATGAATGTATTAGATTGATTAGTTATGTTGTACTCATAAATCACAGTACCTCTTTGAGCTGCACAAATATGTACAATTACAAATGTTTCAATTTACAATTAATAATTAATGGATAAATGAACTGTAGCATACTCATAGAAAGGAATGCCCAGAAATAAACCAGAAGGATTTATATATGCAACAGCATGGATGAATTGTAAAATAATCATACTAATTTTAAAGAGGTAGACCAAAAACAGACATGTTTTGCTTGTCTGGTTCCTTTTAAACTGTAGATAATGCTGAGAAATTCATAACAACAGAAAACATACAACTGTGGTTGCCTGTGGATTATATTGGGGTGAGAAAGTCTTAGAGAAATAGATTTTTCAGGGACAAGAGGAAACTTTTGAGTGTAATGCATATATTCATTATCTTGACTGTGTTGATGGTTTCATGATCATGTATACCTGTCAAAACTTATCAAATTGTACACTTTAAATATACAGTTTGAGCTGGAGATGTAGCTCATTGATAGGGTACTTACCGAGTATGCACTTGGTCCTGGATTTGACCTCTAGCATTGCAGCAAACAAAAACATGAAGCTGTGGAGGTTCAATTTTTCTAAATTAAGCTTGAAACCTTAAATTCATTATATCTGAGATGTAACAATGATGCACAATAAAGATTTTGACCCGTGTATATTTTCCAAATTTTTTTAAAAATTTGCATTTATATGATTCATATTTTAGTGCATTTTCATCTATTTTTCTTTAACATGAAAATGTCTGTAAGACACTTCTAGTGTCAGGATAAATTCTTTATAAACATTCACAAATTCCTACTGCTATATAATGTATTAGTCACTGTGGTATCCTTAGTATCTCAGCCACATGACTTGCTCTGGCTAATGAAATGTGACTATATATTTCAAAATTGTTAAAGAGATTTTAAATGGTTCCATCACAAAAGAGTGGCAAATATAAAAATGATAGCTTTTTAAAATAGCCTGATAAGGGTGGCTGGGGATATAGCTCAGTGGCATAGCACCTGCCTGGCAAGCGCTAGGTCCTGAGTTTGATTCCTGGTATTACAAAAAAAGAAAGAAAGAAAGTGCTAAATTAGCCTGATGTAATCACTCTACATTATAAACATATCTCTGACCCATAAATGCATACAATTAAACTCCAACTAACATTGTTACCTGACATCATTTACAGAAATGAAGAATGGAAACAACATTGGCTACAGCTTAGTCAACCAGTCAAACGGTTACAGTTTAGTTGTTTATAACCTCATCAGTTAACTGGCTGCAGCCTGTTCTGCAACCAGCCAAACTAAGTCACTAGGATTAGACTGTA
>RJWT010035802.1:0-13389 GCA_004365215.1 Cuniculus paca | reverse complement strand
GGCCGCCAGGATGGGGGTCAGGGCCAGGCGCCCAGCACCTCACCCAGCTGGGGACGGGGGCGAGGCAGCAGCAGCAGCGGCACTTCCAGGATTGAGGGTGACAACACGGAGGGTTGGGTCGGGGAGAAGCCAGCCCGGGAGCCACTCTAACCCTCAGGACAATGGGGAGGCCACTGTGATCTGTAATTTAGAACGGCTCCCGTGGCAGCTGAGGCAAGGGGCAGACACGGCCAGTGGGAAGCTCCTGGGGCGGCCTGGCAAGGCGGCTGGGAGCCTGCACTGGACGGGGCCTGGAGAAAAGCAAGCCGAGCACAGTCCAGCCATCCCTCGGGTCTCCCCAGTGGGCTGAACCCCGAAACCCCAACACGACCGTCGACAAACACTCAAGTCCTCGTATAAAGTGGTGTGACGTCCGCACCCGCTTCACCTCACCTCCACTGAAACACTTCATGCAGCACGAACAGTCACGCCTCTGCCTCAGGGAATGACGCCCTCCGGGACGAGCGCACGCGTTCAGGCTGACGCAATCCTTTCGCCAACCATTTTCCAACCACATCAGCTGAATCCATGGACGTGGAACCCATGGATGTGGGGGGCTGCTTTTTAGTACTGGGAGCAAATCCAGGGTCTCAGCTCTACCACCGGCTGCGTCCGCCCCCTCCCGGGCACACTCCCACCCCCCCCGCGTGTGCTGACCGCTGCCCACCTTTCAGCCTTGCCCTCCAGCCTCTCCTCGGTGGGTGACGCCTTGTCACTGCCTGGTCACGGGCACTCAGTCCTTGCACACAGCTGCGGCGTGCAGCAGACACTGCACGGTGAGGGGCACGCGTTCCGATCCGGGACGCACAGCAGGAAGGGTTATGTAACAGGGAAGACCTGCCCCCCACACTCCTGGCAACACGCGGGACGCAAAAGCCACAGACTGCACAGAAAGTTTTGTGAGAGCTTTAATGGCACAAAATGTTTATAGCTACAAGGTATACATGTACTGTAAACTGTGTATAATGATACAAAATGCTAGCTAAATAGATGGAGAATGCAGAATCACTTTGGCTCAGTTAATTCCAATAATTTCAACAACTGGTTCATTTAGAAATTCCCCTCACCGGCTGAGTCTTCCGTCTTCCTTTTATAGTAAATGTTTGTACTCCTTTGCGGTGACACGTCACAGTTGTCACCAGCCAAGGCAGGGCACTTCTGCTCTTGGTTTTACACATGAACATCTTCACCCAGTTTTCGTGAGACACGAGAAAAAAACCTGCCTTTTCATCCCCAAATTGTAAACAGGTGTAAAGCTTTTTAAACATTAATCTTAGAATTTCAACTGTGAATTGTCAGAGGCCTTTCCAATTAATCTGTTTCATTCAACAAAAATCTGGGTAGAGAATAAACATCTGGCCCATCTCAATAAATACTGCATGAGCTTACCTACAATAAGTTCTAATGTGATGATGTATTCATTTTTAGTGAATATTCTATAATTTTACAGATACTTTAAGAAACAGGGCGAAAGTAAAGTTGTTTTCAATGCCGGAAAAAAAATCATAAAGATACCCAAAGTTCAATGGCACTACTCATAAAATTGCTACTGAATTTACAAAGAGTACAACGTACTGCCTACAAAAAGTTGCTCTTAAAGTATAATTTTACTCTTCTCTCTCAGAATACCAGTTGTAATACAAATTGTGTACTACAGTATTTCAGCACAGCTATTTGATTCTCGTGGCTTTACTAGCTGTCCCAATTTTATTCAGACTTTTCAAAAGACAGTGGGTTTACCTTCTTTCCGAAGACATTCCAATGTGAACACTTGAAATAAACAGAAGGCAAATCAGGCGTTACCAGGTTTAAGAGTAAGACAGAAACAAGATACAATAAGATACTTAGAATTATTTAGACCTCAAATTCTAGAAAGAAACATAAAAGAATCATTCAGGAAACTGTTTTGGATATATCATCATCCTTAAAGACAGCCAGCTGTGTTCCTGAAGAAAGACGGAAGCTGGCATTTTTATTTAATCCGTGTTATTGCCCACTGTACCACGGCAGTTTTACCAACCCTGACATGAGAGAGAAGAGTTAGCTTTTGTGAACTGGCAAACCTGGCTGTTACGGTAGTGTTTTACTTAAGTTAACCTGATGCACTTGATAGACTGCTAGCTTTAAGATTAACAGTGGTCCTCTAAATAGTCAATAGCAAGGTCTATGTCATAAACAGTCATTATTTATATATAAAACATATAGTAGTATCTTTCAGAGTCATGCTGGAGGTTCTGAAATCCAACGAAATCTGTTCCAAATAATCTGTAATCTTGATGCTAACAATTTGGTCCTAAAAGCTTCACATTTTAGAAACAAACAAAAAAAGTATGTCACTGAAGAATCTGCTGCGTGTTCTAGAACATCAGGCAGAGGACGTGACTGAACAACAGCCACATGAGAACCCCAGGCCCTGCGCGTCGCAGGGCCGCTTAGGGAAGGCGGCACAGTGCGCCCGCGAGCAGCCGAGAGGACACGGCGGCCCCTTCCACAACTGTCACCCGTTCCCACCACCCAGGGGTGTTTTCCGGAGCTGTACAAGTGCTTGGAATAACTCTGAAGAGATTTTCTTCAGAGTTTAAAGGCTTCAGAGTATAGTTGAAGCTTCCTAAAACAAGAAGCCTGGATTAACACCATAAATTGGACTCGTTCCAAAGTCTCTTCTTATAGGAATAAAAGAAATTAAAAAAAAAATTGAAGTCATGAAAAATTCACATGCAGCTAACACATGGAAATACCAAACACACACAAAAATTTGAAAAGCAATTTCATATATGTCTAGGCCTGAGACATTCCTTATCAGAAATAAAGATTCTATACCATAGAAAAGACAGCATTACAACGTACTAGTATTAAAATCTGCTGATGTAGTTTAGTTCTTATTCTATTTCCTACCTACCATTGATACAGCCTGCCTCCTATGAATTAAAAGGCGCTATTAGGAGGCTTGGAAAAAAAGTGGCTCCAAAGCTGGTTTAAAATAACTTTTTATTGCCCAGGATATTTTTCTTTGTCTTTTGTGTTTTTTGTTGTTGTTGTTGTTTTCTTTTTAATAACTACAAACTCAAGCTAGAGAAGCTCGTCTCCATGTTGGAAAACAAAGCTTATGCTAACCTGATCTCGTTTTGAGAGACAAAGGGTAGCTTCACTGCCGCAGGAAAATCTCTGCCATGGTCTAATGCTCGCGGTGCTAAGATGAGATGACAGCGCTGCTGACAAAATTATAATCTGCTGGTGGCGGTCGAGGAAAAAAAGCCCTTGCAAATTTCTAAACAACAGTAAACTGTTAGGAAACTCTAAAGTGTCTTACAGGCCGAAAAGGGAATAAGGTTAGTAAAACGCCTCATCAGAGTTTGAATAAAATACTGATTTGAGAGTTACTGGAACTGGTTATGTAGAAACAGGGTGGTAGGCTGGGTCATGCTTACGATGGTCTGAGTTCAGATCAAGTACGCGACAGAACACCACTTCACAGGCCTTGCGTGTCGCCACTCTTTCTCCCTCCCTCAGTAGGTGCTGGCAGAAGGCGTGCTCAGTCGTTTTCCGATGTAGATGCTGAAAGGAAGCAGAGTGTGTCACGGCTCATCCCTCCACCACTGATCGTCCCCGCTGCACTGCACTGTGAGTCCCGGGAAAGGCCCTAGGGGCGTCCGGGCACAGCCCCGGTGCCCGCTTCACTTAGGGGCTTTGATGGTGCTGGGGACCAAATTCAGGGCTTCGCGCACGGCAGGCAGAACGAGCTCTGCCACGCCCGAGCCGCCCCTCCCGCCTGCCTGCCAAACCGGGGCCACGGGACTCTCTTTGCTCCTGACAGTGCAGGGGCAGTGGAGACACGAGGCCGCGCCAGAGAGACCGGACTCCCGCAGGGCGGCAGGGCCCCTCCTCAAGACAACCCTGTTTGGTGGTCACGAGTTCCTCCGTTATTTCATGAATATACTCGGTCATAGGCCAGATTACTTGGTGCTCAGTACAGGGGAAAGAAAGAAAAGAACGAAAATCCAAGAAGCTGCCAGTGCGTTTAGGACAGCAGCCACTAACTCTTAAAAGGGTCAGGGGCCGGGTACGACTGCTCCCCGTGTCATGCTAGTGCTTGACCCCTTCCACAACGTAAGTGAAGGGAGTTGAGGGAGTAACTAGCTCCATCCCTGCTGCAATAAAGCAAACAACCTTTTAAATTCGCTTTACATTCATCCACAGCAAGTTACATGCAAGGCAAAAGCCAAGCAAAGCATAAAATGAGAACGAGTGGGAAGAGTCATGAAAGCAGGAGCCACTGCAAGGCAAAGAACTCAACCTGCTGACAGCCAGGAGTGTGTGCAACTCCCCCCCGGGTTCCAACATCCACGCCCTCCCCTCCACAGCCCTGCCGCTTGCTGTGCGCGGCCCACAGGAGCAGATCGCGGTGGGGGACACACGGCGCATGTGCGGGGCCAGGCCCAGCCTCTGCAACAGGAGAATGAGGGATGAGCGCTCTGCTGGGTGCCACACACAGAAAACGACCACCGGGCACTCAGAGATTAGCGATGAACGCGGCTTGAAGAACATGAACAGCTGCTCTTTGCTTCTAAAATCTTTCAGTATAGTCCCTCAATAATTCAAATCAAGAAAAAAAGCAATAAATTTAAGATGAGTCTGAAATATTAACGTATCATAGGCAAGTATGAGGTTGATTTTAGAATAAACAAAAACCTGTAAAACTAAAAATCATTTCACATTAGCCCCAAAATTTACATGCTGAAGATTTGTGTAACTTATTCAAGATTCACTAAATTTTATACGACAAAACCCGAAAAACAAAAATAAATCATTGAAGAGCTCACTTAAAAATCATTGACTGGGAGATCACTATGAGTATCTTAGTCTCAAATAAGAAAAAGTCCTACTGTCATTAAAACTAGCTGGGCGTGGTGGTGTGCCTTTGTAATTACAGCACTCTGGGAGGCTGAGGCAAGATAAGGAAGAGTTGTAGCTCAGCCTGGGCACCATCACAGATTAGCAAGACCTTGTCTCAAAACATAAAAGGAAAATACACAAAAGGGCTGGACATGTGGCTTGGTACAAAGGCCCTGGGTTCATGCCTCAGTACCGAAAAAATAATCTAATTATTAAACCTGATAACTGGTAGACCAGCTGTGTGTTCACCTTATTTACACAAACATTAAAAACAAAGCAATGCAAACCATTTTCACATCCATTTCTTACATCTGAAAATAAACTCTGAGAATGAAGTGCGTGGAGAACACCGAGGGAGTTTAACAGCACTTACCCTAGCCCCAAAGCCAAAACGTGGGAAAGGAAGAGAGACGGGATGAACACTTTCAGAAACTCTGCGGAGAAAATGCCCCCTTTCTTCATGGCTCCACTTTTCCGCATGCTCAGAGACACAGAGCGCTTCGGGTGTCTGAAGTGGAACTCCCTGAGGGAGAGGTCAGAAACAAGGCTGGGGACCTCGGGCATCTCCGGCCCCGTGCACCAGGCTCCAGAGGTCAGCGGGCCCCGGATGACCCAGGAAGCACTTACTTGGGTGGAATGTTTTCAGGTCTGCTAGACCAGTCCGATACCCAGTCTGCACTTTTCTTCAAAGCCTCTACTTCCTTCTCTCCTTCTACAGCTTCTTCTTCAGACTGTAAAGAATAATTCAAACTTGAGGGGGAACCAATGCCTTCCATTATATAGACAAACACGGAGAGAAAATCAACTCCTAAGACTGTTTGTCAGTAATTCCTATGTAACAGGCCATTTGTTGAAAACTGCAGACAAAATGATCTAACAGTACCGAGTCCTGTACTGCATCTTGCGAAGAACTCAAGTAGCCACTTGAGAAGGCTGCCTCGGGCTGCACTGGTAAGGGCTGAGCACCACGGTACTGTGGAATCCAGGCCACACTTACGTGGAGGGCCATCGTGTTAGTCTCATTACTTTTGTATAATTTTAATGTTTCATAACTAAAAAAAAAAAAAGGATGCATATCAAAAAGGAATAAACAGCAAAAATAAATTGGTGAGAAACAAAAATAAGTGGGAGATGTGGTAAGTTTAACAGCACTCCTGGGTGCTCACTCAGAGACGAGCGTTACCCCAAGCACTCGTGAGCACTGCCTCTGACTCTGCGCCAACCCTGCAAGACCTAGAGCTGCTAAAATGCGCTACAGTTAAGAAGCAGACCGAGATGAAGCCCCCGCTTCTGTAATCACCAAGTCGCAGGGCCACGATTCAAACCCACACGAGCTGTCTCCGATGCCCCTGTGTAAGCACTGAGTTTCACCCTCTAGGAAGAGACATTCTACAGCAACCATTATCTAAACATTTCCCAAGGTTTTAAAAACTATGTCAGGCAAAAGTTTTCTGGAATTACTTACTGTAAACTGATTCAGAATTTAACATTTTATTACTAATGGAAAGCTAAATTTTTAGGCCAAAATTTAGGCCAGGAATAATTAAAATTTCCCAAAGTTCCTTTTTTACTAGAACCCAGAGGAATGAGAAATTCCTAAAACTGAAGGTATTCTTATTTCATACCATCCCTGAACATGAGATCTGGACTGTGATGCTTGGACCCCACACCTGTGGGTGTCAAAGCTGAGAAGCGTCTGATTTGGTTCGGAGCAGGACCCGCTCTCTGGCCCCAGGCTCCGTCCCCTGGCAGGTGGCTGTGTGCCCCAGAGCCTCACACACTCCCATGATTCAGCAGCACGGCTGGCCCCGGAGGGCACCTGTGGCAGGCTCTCCAGACAGCGCCTCCCAGCGCAAGTAGAGCGAAGCCGCAGACGCGTGTGCTCTGGTCAGCATCGCGCTCGCCAGTTGTGCTGAACGTGGCAAACCCTGCTGTGCAACACAATGCAGCACTGAAGACCCAGGTTTTTCCGCTGGGTATCGAGATTCCTCAGAATCATGAGTCGGCTCTTCACAGCCCCGTGAATCCTCCTAAATCAATCGACAGTCACTTGTCACATTTGCACACGCAGACCCGCCTCCCGACACGGGGAGATGCCCCTGTTCCCGGCTCCCTGGTGGCCCCCGCCTCTCTCCTAGCAGCTCGGACTTAGGCTTCCATTTCTGGACAAGTCAGCACTTCATACTTTCCAACATGATGCACACGCAGTAAGATTTTATGCACTCGATTCTTTAAAAAGGCATGATTTTTCTCTCAACTGAGTGAAGTTATCTTTTGATTAGTATTTAAAAAAACAAAACACAATTCCAATTAAATCTCTAAACCCAGTCTAACGTTAAGATAAGGGTGGTGAGCTCCTTTCCTTTACCACGGTTCTGTTCCCTCATCTCTTAATCTAAATTTAATCTTCCTTTAATTAAAATTCCTTTAATCTTAAATTTGCTACTTTCAGGTTTTAAATCACCTTCCAGTTCTTAACCTAATGACACGCGGTTCCTGCTTTGACCTGCACAGCGGCTCCCTCCCCACATCTCTGCAGCGCAGACCCCAGGCTGGTCCTGCACGCCAGCCCTGCTCTCCTCACCTGTGGCTTTGCCCTCTGGCCACGGCCAGCTCGCCTAGGTCCCTAAGCCGGTATTAAGACTGTGCAGGGAAGCCACAGTTTTGCAAGACAGAAAAAGGAGGCTATGTCTGGTCTGGATCATCTTCCAGTGACACCCAACACCCCTGGCCTCTCTGGTGCAAAATCACACTGCAACCGCATCTTCAGGACGTTCCCATCTGTTTCCTGCTCCCAGTGCACTCCAGGAGTCTGCGTGATCCCCACACGACAAGCACCAGACCTCTGGGGCACTGGCTCATTCATGTGCCCGGGTTCTGTGTGCGATTCTACTCGGCAGCTCACTTCAGAAGAGTCAGGGGCCACAGGCCTCTGATCCCAATCTAACGTTTCCTGCTTTGTCATCTGGGCAACTAAGTTAGAACTAAGCCCTATTTCCCCATTTGTCTGTGAGGATAACATCGCCTCTTTCACTAGAACAAGAACACGCAAGTGAGAAGCATTTTAACAAATTTAACACTTAGCACCCATCTGGCTAAATGCAAGCGCCTGTCTTCACTCCCACCGGAAAGTCTGGAAATTGTCCTGTGCTCTTCACGGACACGCGTGAAAACGTCTCAGAAGATAAAGCACAGAGAGACAGCCTTTTGTTAAGTGTTTCTATACCTTAACCCTAAAGAATTTTTTCATTTTCATGAAAAAAATTCATTTTCCCAAATCCCAAATTTTTAAACTATTTCGTCAGTTAAAAAAAGTACAAAAGGTTTTTAGAAAGTTTAGGTGAGTGATACTACTGTTATCTCCCTTATTTTAAGTCTTATCAGCAGCTATGTTTCTTACAGGAGCCAGACTGCTTTCACCAACACTTCCTGGGTCTGACCCGACTGTTCTGGTTGTTTCCCTGGCTTATCCCCTGCTTGGTAGTAGCCAATGTTCTTTCACCTTGTTTCTGCAAGGCGGACACACTGGCAATCCTACCATAATCTGACAAAAACGCTAAAAATCTTGTATCTTTCTCCGGAATTTCACAAATTCTAGGAACCTGGAATTCTAGCATGGAGGCCTCGGCTCTAGAATCCACGTAAAGCGCTCTGATTGGCGAAGCCTGTTCATACGCCTCCACTCTACCAGCCAGGACAGCACGTACCAAGGGGTCCCGCTGCGTCCTTAGGGTCATAAGGGAAAGCAGGTGTGGAGGGGAGGAAGGCGTGAGGTCAGAAAAGCCTGGGAGACATCTGGATCACTGCAGGGATTTTCAGAGCCATTACTCAACGTGACCTACTGGTGGGAACCAGGACCATGACATTTTCCAGGTGTTTGACTTTGGAACTTTCTCATGAAACTTCTCACTGAGTGAACATTTCTCAGATACATTCTGGAAAATGTTAACAGAGGCTTTTGACCTGTCTGTACACAAGCTAATACAGACCAAAGACATCTTTCAAAGAGCAACTATAGCAAGGAGTATTTCTCTCTCTTGGATGCTTGGTACATTTTTTACCATGAGGACTTCACATACTTCTATTTCATTACACCTTACTGCTCGTCACCAAACTGGCAAACATCAGCCACAGATTCAACAATTCCAGTCAGGCCATCTTCCCACACGACAGCCTCGCCACCAGAAGCTCCCTACAGGACAAAGCAAGCTGACGTTCAATGCACAGATGTTCTTGGTTTTGGACAAGAGTAAAGACAGAGCCACAGTCCAGAGTGTGGAGAAACTGTGCTGTCTTCTAAAATAGAATACCGGCCAGATGCTTCTAGGGCAAAATACTTCTAGTGCAGAGACCCAGGACTGTGGACCAGGAAAACACCACAAAACAAGGTTTTTTCTTTCTATCTATAGAGAGTCTGCAAAAAAAAAAAAAAAAAAAAAAAAAAAAAAAAAGAGCACACACATCTCACCCGTTCACCTTACCAATGTCTGGACACTCATGGCCACCATTTTGAGCACCTCTTGTTACGAGGCCAAAGGTACTCGTTTGAATCTTATGATGTCTCGATAAATTTAGTATTAAAATATTCATGTGTTTCTTTTCCTGATGTATACATTTTTTTTGGACAGACTCTGTATATATGTATGTGTATACATATATATATATGTATTTTTTCGAGACAAGGTCTTGTTATGTGATGATTGGCCTTGAACTCGTGATCTTGCCTCAGTCTCCCAAGTACTAGGATTACAGTTGTGCACCGCATGCCTGTTCAACAAGGTTTTTGTCAACTTATGAAACATTCACTCAATATTTTTAAACACCTTAGCACAGGAGACAAAAGCAACGGCTCCTGCCCTCAAGAACTTGTACTGTGGTGACACTTTCAGGTGATGGGACACCTCAGTAGTTGAGGGGTGGCCATGCATATCCTAAATCATTAGCAGCAATTATATATGAGCCACCTTTAAGTTTTGTAATGCAAACTTTTGTAAGACTGCAAAATTGTACCCATTTATATTTCCAACCATGTCAACTTCTAGTGACCTATATTTATCTTCTTTAGTTAATTCAAGGATATTCAGCTAATTTAGATGAATTCTTTATCTCTAGTTTTTCAAATCACTGCTTTGATTTCAGACACAGCCAAAATTTTCATACCTAGTTCCAATCTGACCTGCGTTTCCATTTACTCTGTCGCCTACAATGAGAAATCCATCTCAGATTTTCTATCACTAAACTTAAGAAACGCATCTTGGAATACTGGGGTGATACATTATTGACAAGAACTTTCCAATTCTTTGAGAGTAAAACGGCCCCAAATCCATAGTTGTATAGAAGTGCAACAAGACTCGTACTACCCTAAATAAGCCCAACAATCAGAATTAGCCACCGTAAAACAGTTTCAGACCACACTGCTTTAGTTGTAGCTCACGGCACACGGCCAAATGACAGGCATCAGCCAGGGACTTCCCACAGGAGGGGCCCTGCCCTGCAACAGACCAGGTCTTCTTATGGATTCCTGCCTCTCCCCTGCCGCTTCCTGTGCATCACACACTCACTCACCTGAGAGCTGTGGTCCCTGCTGGTGTGCATCTCCACATCGAATGTGATCTGCCCGTCTTCCTGTGGGGAGGGGCTAGGCGAAAAAAACCACACCCGTTAGTTTTTATTTTGCTTTTCTGTCAAATGTCCAGTCTCTACTGGAAATTAGAAAATCAAGCTACAGAATGATGGCTTTCAAAAAGCAGGGTATTCAAAAAGTAGATCGTGTAAGCAAATCATTTGTGACAGTAAGTAGCCAAATGAAACAGAGCACTCTTACAAAATGTCCTAGACTCTGTCAGTGCTGATGAATTCCTTCCCAACAGTAAAACCGCAAAGGAAATATCTTGTAAAGATACAAGGCTCACATTATCTTGTTCTACTCTTTTCCAATACAGGCAACAAAACCTTGGGGATGTTTCTCTTAACATTCTTTCATCATTAAATCACTCACCCCCAGCAACTCTCCAAGTGTGAAGAGTATTTCTCAAAGACTCCTTCAGTGTGTACAAGGCTGAAACTGCTTTCATAAAACTAACAGGCTTTATTTCCCTTCTCATTGTCCTTCCATGAGCGTATAGTGGGATGTTCCAAAGGCTAGATGATATGTGATACTACAACAAGCTGAACATAAAATAAAAGCACATGAGAACCCAGCTACTTTCTAGTAAGCTATTAACTCTCTACTAAAGAGAGTTGCAAAAATGAAAACCACTGACATGACAATGACCATTTTTGGTTATGAGAAATAGGTATTTTTCATTAAGAGTCCCTCATGTTATAATGTAATGAGCCTATTATGTTTGAATGAATAAATACTCTAAATGTTTTTGTATGTGGTACTGGGAAATGAACCCAGGGCCTCACATATGATAAGCAAGCACTTTACCACTGAGCTGTGTCCACGCCCTTTTTGAGATAAGGTCTTGCTGAGTGGCTCAGGCTGGCCTCAAACTTGTGACCCTCCTATATCTGCCTTCTCAGCAGCTGGGATTACAGGCACCAGGCCTGATTTGAATAGTTTTTGTGTCCTTTGGAGGAGAGTGGTGCTGGGGGCTTACCCCGGTCCTCAGGCACGCGCTATCACTGAGCTACAATCCTAGCCCCGGTTTAATTTCTAACATAGCAAATATCCAAATATACAACCCAGGCACTAAAATTCTCTGAAGTACCTAATAGTTTTAGATTACGAAAGGGAATGGAAACTTGAAACTTAGAGAACCCCTATTCTATTTATCTCTAAATATATGTTCTGAGCTATTTCACAGTGAATTATAAACTTGTATCTGAATATAAAAACCTTTATGATGGTACAAAACATATTCCCAGATCTACGAAAATTCAGACAGGGGCAGGGATGTAGCTCAGTGGGGACAGCATTTGTCTAGCAAGCCCATGAGTCCAACTACTGGTACGAAAAAAGGCTCCCACAGAAGATCTACAGATAAACTCCCAGATGAAAACGCATCATCACAAACTGTATTTGACAAAATAGATTAATGTGCTATGTTCTTTTCTCACTTTATCAATCAATCCTTGTGTAAGGACAGCAAATCAATCTTTCATCGTATCTAAAATAAAGCTGAAACCCATCTCCTGGGTCCCATCGCAGACCCTTCACCTCCGGATACCGACTCGCACTTGGGACACTGCATTGAGCTCCAGGCCTTCAACTGGCTCCTTTGGGTCCCCAGCGCACCGACAGCCCTTTTGCACCGGACTCTACAAGCGGCCACTGCAAACCGACCTTGTCAATGCTCACGTATTTGTGCATCTGGCAGTAAATCTGCTTCTCTAGTGAGCACTGACTGACTCACTGACTGTGCTGGACAATTCTTTGGACAGGACAGGAAATGCCAGAAGCACTGCACACCACAAGCCACGGCAGCAGAATGAGGTCTCCTCACCCTCAGTTCTCTGTCTGTGCCTGTCTGTACAGGCTGGCATCCATTCAGGGGCCTGCCTTGCGCTGCCGTGCCCAGGTCAAGGCCACAGAGCTCACTCTACTCCACTGCTCGGATCCCACTCGAGCAGCACAGCTCCTCCCGGCGTGCTGCCCATGCCTCCCGCTGACCTGGGAAGCAGCAGGGCCCCCACCCCGGCTCCTGCTGGGGTCCGCCTGGCGCAGCTCTGCTCGCCCTGACAGCTGAACGAGCAGCTCTGTGGATGGCGTGGGCACCTCTTGGGGTTTCTCTCGGCAGTCCTGGGGACTGGCACTCGACTATAACCACATGCTTCCCCTTCTTCTGAGACAAGGCCTCATGAAATCATCCAGGCTGGACCTGAACTGCAATCCTCGTGCCTCTGCTTCTCAGGGCGCTGGGGTTACACGCAGACACGACCACGCACGGCTCGCGCCCTGGTGTTTCTGAACGCTCCCTGGATCAATCTGGTGGGGGCAGCTGAGGTCGGAAACCTTTGCAGTTGTGTGGAACACAAAGCAAAGCACACAGGAGTTATCCTCTAGTAACCACTGCAGTCACAAATGCCAACCTATGGGATCATTTTTAAGCTGAAAATACCCAACCAAACTGGGCGTGGTGGTGCACACCTGTAATCCCAGCACTCGGGAGGCTGAGACAGGTGGATCCTTGTGAGTTCGAGACCAGCCTGGGCTACAAGTGAACTCAAGGCCAGCCTGAACGGCACAGTGAGACCCTGTCTCAAAAAGACAAGGGCTGGCGATCTAGCTCAGTGGCCTAAGCACCTGCCCGGCAAGCGCGAGGTCGTGAGTTCAATCCCTGGTGCCAAAAAAAAAAAAAAAACCCCACCCAACCATCTACAATCCTTCCAACTATGAGAAACACGTCTCAACAACTTCAACTGCAGCACAGCACATCAATTCAAATGACATGAATGTTAAGGACATTTCCATAAAGCATGTGGGTCAGAAACCCTGGCATGGTGCTACCA
>RJWT010035801.1:0-13391 GCA_004365215.1 Cuniculus paca | reverse complement strand
ACTGGTGACTTTAGAAAACCAGCCACACAGTAGGACCCTGACAATGGTGCACAAGAGGTATAGGTGAAACTAGTGAGATTTAAAGGACTAAAATTCGAGCCAACAGGAGAAAATGACAAAAAACAAAAAAACAAAAAACAAAACAAAAACAAAGAAACAAAAAAACCTGTAATCTCAGACCTCCAGCCCTCCCAGAATAAACACAGAAGTCAAAATAGAAGAAATTAGAAGAAACGCACCTGAAATCTCTGAAAAGATAGCAAGTGAAGTAAAGAAACAAATCTATGAGACTATAGAGTAAATCAGGTCAGAAATAATCTTTCAGGTAAAAAAGGAATAGCATCCATAATGAAAGAATTGCTCAACACAGTTAAAAGAGACATAGACAAAAAATAGAAGAGCACAGAAAAATGATAGAAATTTTGAATGAGCAATATAGGAAAAGATTAGAATTCATGGAACAGATTCAGATGTTCAGGAAATTAAAAAAAAACTCTGAAAGTTGGAAAACCCACTTGAATGAAGCTGAAGATAGACATTCAGACCTTGAAAACAGGATCAAGGATAGTGACCATGAAAGAAGAGATCTCTTAAAAATAGCAAGGGACCATGGAAGAACAATTCAACACCTCCAAGATATGTAAAGAAAAATAATATAAGCTTTATGGGTGTCAGTGAAGAAGTAGGAGTCAACTCAAGTGATATTAAAAAATTATCTGCAGAAGTAATAGCAGAAAATTTCCCAAGCGTGGGAACATAATCTGACATACAGATAAGCAAGGAATACAAAACATCAAACATTCGTAATTAAAATAAATCTACACCCAGGCATACATTAATCAAGATCCCAGACATTCAGCACAAAAACAGAACATTAAAAGCTGCTAGAGAAAAGAAATAGATCACCTATAAAGGAAAACTTATTAGAATCACCACTGACTTCTCAACATAAACCTTAAAATCAAGAAGAGCTTGGAGTGAAATATTTCAAGCCCTGAAAGAAAACAAGTTCTAATCTAGATTGAGGCACCCACAATTCTAAGAAAAACATCAGAAAGAAACCACCGGACAGGGCAAGAAATTAAACAGAGCAAAATCAGGGAACGAACAATAGGAAAATAACATGATAAAAATAAGTCAGTACATGTCAATTATAACCATAAATGTAAATGCCTCAATTCACCAATCAAAAGTAACAGACTGACAGAATGCATCAAGAAACAGGACCTGACAATATGCTGTATACAAGAAACACATTTAACTCCAAAAGAAACTTATAGACTGAACATTAAAAGATGGAAAACAATGCTCCATATAATAATAACCCAAAAAAAGCAGAGGTAGTTCTACTGTTTGTATACACTGTGAACTTTGAAAATGATCAAAAGAGATAAAGAAGGTCACTACAAACTTGTTAGAGGAAAAATTCAAGAGGAAGAGATAACAATAAATATATATGCACCAATATGGGACCACCCATATTTGACAAATATTAATAGATATCAAAAATCAAATGAGCAATAACACAATTATAGTGGGGAACCTTAATATTCCACAGTCACAAAGATATAAAACAGCTAGACAAAAAAAATTTAGCAAAGAAATAACAGGACTGAATCAAACATGTGAACAAATGGACTTTGTAGATGTTTTCAGAGCATTTCACCCAACAAACATCAGAATACACATTCTTCTCAACTGCACATGGGTCATTTTCTAAAACTGACCTTATACTAGCCCATAGAACATGCTTCACTAAGTGCAAAAGAATTGAAATTATCTCATGCATATTATCTGACCATAGTTCTATGAAACTGGAAATTAATGGCAAAAGACACCACAAAAGCTCCATAAACACATGTAAATTAATTAATACCCTCCTGAACAACCAATAGGTCACAGATAAAGTTACAGAAGAAATTAAACAATGTCTACAATCAAATGAAAATGCAAACACAACATACCAAAACCTGCGGGATGCAATGAAAGCAGTTCTAAGAGGGAAATTAATAGCAATGAATTCTCACATCAGGAAAACAGAAATAGCACAAGTAAACAATCTAATGCTACACCTAACACTTCTAGAAAAAGAAGAGCAAGTCAAGCCCAAAGCCCATAGATGGGAGGAAGTTATAAAGATCAGAGCAGAAATTAACTCAATTGAGACTAAGAAAAAAATACAAAGAATTAATGAATCAAAGAGTTGGTTCTTTGAAAGCATAAAAAGAATTGATAAACCAGCCTTATAAAAAAAAACTAGAGGATAAACTCAAATTCATGCATTAAGGAATGAAAAGGGTGAATTACCACAGATTCTGTGGAAATTCAGAAGATCATCAATATTTACTTTGAAAATCTATACTAGCATAGGATGAAAAATGCAGAAGAAATAGACAGATTTCTAGAAATGTATGCACTACCAAAGCTGAATCAAGAAGATATAAAACTTCTAAATAACCAAATATCAGTTAATAAAATTGAAAATGTAATTAAAAACTTACCAACAAAGAAAAGCCCAGGTCCTGATGGATTAATGGCTGAATTCTACAAGAACTTTAGAGAAGATTTAACACATGTACTTCTCAAGCTCTTTAATGAAATTGAAAGGGAAGCAAGTCTCCCTACCTCATTCCTAGATGCAAGTATTACCCTGAACAAAACCAGAAAAAGACCTACCCAAAAAAGTGAACCAAAGACCAATCTTTCTAATGAATATAGATGCAAAAATCCTCAATAAAATACTAGAAAACAGGGTGCAGCAAATCGTCAAGATTATACATCACGACCAAAGTAGGATTCATCCTAGGAATATGGGGATGGTTCAACATATGCAAATTAATAATTAATAAATGTAATATGCCATATTAACAGAGCCAAGACAAAAGTCACATGGTCATCTCAATGTATGCAGAAAAAGCCTTTGATAAAATCCAACACTAAAAAAAAAAATCCAACACTCATTCATGTTAAAAACCCTATAAAATATTGGAATAGATGGCCTTTACCTCAATCTGATAAAATCCATCTATGACAGAACAGCAGCCAACATCACCATACATGGACAAAAACTGAAAGCTTTAAACCTAAAATCAGCAAGAAGGCAAGGATGTCCACTATCACCACTCTTATTCAATATAGTTCTGGAAGCATTAGCCAGAACAATTAGATAAGAGCAAGAAATAGAAATAAAGCTAGGAAAAGAAAAAGTTAAATTATTATTGTTCACAAGTGACATGATACTCTACATAGAAAACCCCAAAAACTCCACCAAAAGGCTACTAGATTTAATAAGCAAATTCACCAGTATAACTGGATACAAAATCAACACTCAAAAATCTGTAACATTCCTATATGAAGACAACAAAGTCACTAAGAGTGAAATTAGGGAAAGAACACCTTTCAAAATAGCATCCAAAAAAAAAAAAAAAGTAATACCAAAGAATCAATCTAACAAAGGAAGTAAAAGATCTACATATTGAAAACTTCAGTTCTCTGAAAAAGGAGATCAAAGGGGGTTTCAGAAAATGGAAAGATATTCCCTGCTAATGGATAGGAAGAACCAACATAGTGAAAATGGCCATACTCCCAAAAGTGTTATACAGATTTAATGCAATCCCAATCAAAATATCATTAGCATGCCTCACAGATCTAGACAAATCATTACTAAAATTCATTTGGAAACAGAAGAGACCTAGAATAGCAAAGGTAATCCTGAGTAACAAAAGCAAGGCAGGAGGAATCACAATCTTTGATTTAAAATTATACTACATAGCTACTATAATAAAATCAGCTTGGTACTGGCAAAAAACTTTCTTGAGAATCAATAGAACAGAATAGAAAACATAGACACAACTACAAAAGCACTCAGCCACCTTATCTTTGATAAAGGCACCTAATATGTTCAGTGGAACAAAGATAGCCTCTTTAATAAATGTGCTTAAAAAACTGACTTTCCATGTGCTGAGGACTTAAAATAGATCCCTGTCTATCACCATGCACTAAACTAAAGTCAAAATGGGTCAAGGATCTAAATATTAAAACAGAAACACTAAATCTACTGGAAGACAAAGTAGGTAAAAATCTCAAAGACATAGGAGTAGGCAGAGTTCATGAACAAAAACCAAACTGCATGGGAAGTACTTAAAAGAATCAGCAACTGGAATCTCATCTTATTAAGAAGTTTCTGCACATCACAAGAAATCACCAACAGAGTTAAAAAAATCTCCCAGATTGTGAAAATGTTTTTTCCAACAGTCCCTCAGCCAAAAGACTTCTATTTATTATGTACAAAGAATTGAAAAAATCAGGCCTCCAAATTCAAAGACCCAATCCAAAAATGGTCATCAGAGATGAATCCACAATTCTCAGATGAAGAAATACAAATGGCAAACAAATATATGAAAAACTGTTCAACATCACTGGTCACTCAAGAAATGCAAATTAAAACAGCACTGAGATTCCATCTCACTTCAGAAAAAATGGCTGTCATCAAGAAATCAACTGATAACAAATGCTGGAGGAGCTGTGGGGAAAAAAGGAACCCTTGTCTACTGTTGGTATAACCAACAGTATACTGTCATAACTACTGTGGAAATCAGTGTGAAGGTTTCTCAAAAAACTAGGATTGGAGCTCCCATTTGATACAGCTATTCTTCTTCTCGGTATCTTCCCAGAAGAACTGAAATAAATCATAACACATTGATATACATACAGCCATGTTTATAGCAGCATAATTTGTAATAGCTAAGTCTTGGAAACAACCCAAATGCCCATCAGCTGAGGAATGGATGAAAAAAGATGAGGTTTTATGCCATGGAGTACTACTCTGTTATAAAGAAAGATAAACTTGAGGCTTTTATATGTAAATGTATGCAACTTGAGACCATACGCATAAGTGAAATAAATCAGACTCACCTGTGTAAGTACCATATTGTCTCCCTAGTGTAAGAAACTGAAAGAGTAAATAAGATCCAAAATTTTTAGTAGGTATTTTAAAAGGGTAAGAAACTGCTCAAAGGGAGAAAATAACGGATAGGGGAAAGGAGAAAAGAAAGATGGGAAAAGGATAAAGATATGTATTTATATGTATATACACAAGATAGCTAAGATGCTATCTAATTCTACTAATTCTATTAGTTCATTAAAAAGAACATTTAATACTCATATGGTTTGATCAATTTTGCATGTCCATATGTGGTAATCTAAGCAATTCTTTTTAGGATAACAATGTGCAATGTAACAACCATTGTAAAATTCCTATCATCTTGTTTTGAAAGCCTATATTTGTATTGTTTTGGGTTTTTTGTTGTTGTTGTAGTTGCTTGTTTGACTCTTTTGTTTTTTGTTTTTCTTTTCTGTTTTTTTTCTCTATAAAGAAAGTCCTTTAAAAAGGGCAGAAGTGTATTCTAATTTGTAAGTGGAAAAGAAGTCTTTTAAGATTATTCACAGTAACTGTCAGAAAAAAACTAGTAAATTATTATCTTTTATAGTACTGTAAAGATTTCATTCTATGAAAAAAAAGAGAAAGTCATTAGGAAAATGGATGTTGGGATGGGAAGGTAATATGATGTTAGAAGTGAAAACGAGAACTTTTTGGGGGCAGTGAAGAGTACAATTGATATAATTGAAGAGTTAGATCAGTAATGGTGCATGCCAGTTATAGAAACGCTAAGATTGAAGAGAATAAGGAAAGGCCTTTACAAAGAATAAGTGAACACATTTACATATGGAGAAAAAGAATATGTAGCTATATTGATAACTGTTGGGCATCTGTTTTAATGGTAGAGTCTTTAGCTACAATAATTTTCCTTTCATGGGAAGAAAATATACTAAAACTTTAAAAATAACATTTGAATTTAAAATTTCTTTTTCATTTGTACAAAATCAATAATATAAGCTCATACTTAGATATAACCTTATAAGATTTTTGGGAGATGCATCAGAGAAACACTGGTACTTTCTTCTTATGGACAAGTTATTAGATTGCTTCCCAAAAACTAAGCAATGGAAACACAGTATCCCAGACTTCTCTTCAGCACTAAATGGCACAATAGAACTAGGTTAAAGTGGAGAATTTTGAGGAAAATTAAATGCTAAATGTATTTAGTGAAATTGTCTTTTATGTTTCTGAGAGTGGATGGATAGTCTCAAATACCCAAGGGCACCCCTCCCTGCAAATCAGCACCATATGTGGGCTGCTGGGGGCAGAACCAGATGCCAGCATTTTCTCGTGAGCCTCTGCCATTTGCAGACTGTGGGGGAAGAGAACAAGAAGTCACCAAAAAGCAAGCCCTCCCTACAAATTAGTGCCATGCACAGGCTGCTGGGGGAACAGCCAGACCACAGCCTTTCCCCATGAGTCAGTGCCATACATGGACTGTGGGGGAAGAGAATAAGAAGTCATCAAGAAGCAAGCCTTCTTGTGAATCAGCACCTTGCGTGAGAGCCAGATGCCAGCCCTTTCTGGCACACAGGCTGGGAAACAAGAAGAGCCAACCCCTGCCCCCGCCATAAGCAACCAACTGGTCTGGAGAAACAGAGGCTGAGATGATAGCTATTGAGGTAAAATACAATTTAATGCTTGTACTGTTTAGTGTTTCACTGACTTTGCAGATCTAAAGCTGGTAGTCTGATCATCTTTTCAGAGGATAACAGTACTCAGTGTAGCATCTATGGGGGATCGCCTTCTGAGGGTGATGGCCATTGTTAATACCCTATTACCTTATTTTGAAGTCTTGTATCATTTTCATTGTTTTGTTGGGTTGAGTTTTATTCTGTTTTGTTTTGTTTGATTTTATTATATCCAATGGCATGGGCAGCTATTTCAGAGATAGCAAGATATATTATGGTAGCCATTTTGGATTTACTATTATCTTGTTTTGAAGTCCTTTATTGCATTCATTGTTTTGTTTTTATTGGTTGTATTCTCTTCTGTTTTGTTTGATTTTTACTATGTCTGAAGGTATCTGTAGCTATTTTGAAGACAGCAAGAGGCATTATGGTAACCATTGTTGATTTGGTATTGTTTTAAAGTCCTGTGTCACATTGATTTGTTTTGATTGGCTTTATTCTGTTTTATTTTGCTTGGTTTTATTCTCTTTAAAATAAAAAAAATTCCCAAGGGTTTAGACCATGTATCTCACATATAAATCAAATAATAGTAAACAATACAATAACATCAAGCATTTGAATGATCAAAATTATAAATTCAAGAGAAGTGGGAGCCAGGAGTGGTGGTGTACGCCTGTAATCCTACCGCTCTGGAAGGCTGAGGCAGGAGCAGCACACATATTATCCCACCCTGGGCAATTTAGTGACTTAGTAAGACTCTGCCTCAAAATATAGAAAATAAGAAGGTCCCAGAGATGTAGTTCAATGTGAAAGTCCTAGGTTCAATCCCTAGTACCATCAAAAAAAGAAATTGTGTGTGTTCCTCCTGTCATTTTGACAGAAGTTTAGGAAACCAGTTAAATACAGTATAGTACAGTAGTTTTAGTGGAATTTCATGGGAATAAACATTGTTTGCATAATATTTCACTGAAAGTTTATTTTTCTGCTTTAACCATTTTCCAGTAATAAATGTTTATACTTCATTATTCAAACTCACTAGTCAAACTCAGTTGAAAGAGAATCTCTTTCTATGTTTGAAAACTTAAATGACAAAATACTTGTCAACAATTGCTAACGACTGGGATACTGCTTGGAAAATTAATAAACATGTGCTTTCGAGTAGATGTGCATAGAATAACTTAGTGACCACTGGGTATGGGTGTCTATTTTTTGTATCATTGAAATTCATGTAAAATGACTTAGTGGTGTAAGGAAAGGTTTAGATATTGGAGATGTCTAACAAATAATCAAGTTGCAAATATCAGTCATAGATCCCTTCTTAGTGTCATTTTACACCTAGAGCTTTTGAGTATTCTTTTAATGATACTTAAAAATTAAAATAAAAATCAAAACGACTTTCTTGTTATAAAGTCATGATCCAAGCTGAAATTTTTTGTCATATTTTATCCACGTTGGGATGGCAGATAGTGGTATAGTGATAATTCTAATCTGTAGGATTCGGAATGGTCAGGATTTATGCTGCTGTGCTGTCAAGGGTGTATTAAATAACTCCTTTGTGTTAACATAGTGCAAATAATTCTGAGAGATTTACAGCTATTATTGATTAGCTCTTAGATATTTGCTTAGTAGGATTTCTTTCTGAACATTTTAAGAAGAAAGGTATTTTGATTTTATATGTAAAAGAAAAAGAAGGTATAAGTTTGTACTGCCAGTGGTTAGGAAAAGAGTGAAAATCTTAGGGTTAAAAGGTCCTATAAAAACTGAAAGTTCCTGAATACTGTGTGAATCTGCCTTTTTCTTATTCTTAGTTTTCTGTAATGAGTCTGAGAATATCAGACTAGACCTTCTTAATACAGATTTTTTTATATATAATTTTTTTCATCTGCTTAATCTGAATTTAGAAATATTAACCAATTTCTCATTCTACCTTTTTGGCTGTCTAAAACTCTGATGCGCCTTTGCCCCTGTGGTTTCAGATTTTAATTTGTGGTTTGTTAGAAACCCTGACTGTAAGTAACTCACCATCCTTTCACTTCCATTTTAGGGTAGCTACCCTTAATCCTCATCTATCCTACCTTGATGCCACCCCAAACCCAACTTTTGATGATATTATTTTTAAAAACTAATTGAAAAGTTGAAGGAACAATCAAAGCCATCTTGGGTTACCCATTAAGAGATATATGGTGTGTTATTTTTCTATTTAAAACAGATGAAAGAGCTCTGACATTTATGTGGTTATCAGCTACCATTTGGCATATGTTGAGACTTAAATTAATCCTTATTGTTTCTCAAAGAGCCTCCAAACATGAGCTAAGTTCATGGGCCAGGTTTTACAGATAGATCACGTCACATAAATAAGAATGTGACTCCACTCAGAAACTTCTTTAATACATATGTTATTTAATCATTCAAACCACTTACAAAAATTAAATCATACTTTATTTGTCACAGAGGTCTTATTTATCACTGAGCATGAAATAAAATATTCAAAAACAGCTTATCGAGGAACAGGTCATATCAGCTTTAGTAAAAAGACCTAGAATCTTTTATTTTCGCTATTCTGCCTGTACTATATGAACTGTTCTTTCCTGTACCCACATTTCTTATCCTTTCACACTTTATTATCTTTACAAAAGGGAAGGAGACAACATACAAAATTAATTTAAGTAAAGGTCTGCCTTACAGATGAAAACCATTAACTGGCAGCCGTTTACCAAAGCACAGGCAAAAATCAATTTTAATTAGTATTTTTGGCTTTAATGAAAAGTGATTAGAAAATTGGCATTTTAGCTAATACTATTGAGATTTATGGTGAGCTGATGCTAATTAATTTTCTGTTGAACTGCTGTGGGCCTTGAGTGTGTGCAATAAAATGATATATTTGCTGATACCAGACCTGCATCAGCATTTCAAAATTTTGCAACAAAAGCCTTCTTACAATGTGCAATGTATTAATTATTGTAACTGTCCTACTAACCTGTTTTGAAACTCTATTTCATTGTTATTTTTATCTTTTTTCTCTTTAAGATAAATATTTTATGCATTAAAAAAGACTTCTTAGGTCTGGGGATTTAGCTCAGTGGCATAAGTCAAACACAAGGTCATGAGTTTGATCACCAATACAAAAAAAAATTTTTTTTCTCTAATGGTTTACAGGTATATGCCACATTATTGCTCCTAAGGTACAGGTATTGTTACTTTTTTTTTTTTTTTTGTAAAAAGACTGTTACAGGCAATCAAATTTCATACTATTTTATAAATTGGGGCCATTTTATTTTAATGTATCTTGAGTGTTAGCCAAAGAACCTTTTTATATCATATACAGCTTTCTTTTGTCTAGTTGCAAATAATAAAATGGGATCATGAAATACTTTAATTAGAGAATATTTAATGACTTCTCTTTATTTCCCTACTTTTTCTCTGCTATTGATTATGTTGATAATAAATTATCTTCTGCACCTAGTTACATGTATTAGAGCCATTCTGAAAGCAGGAAATAGAAAGAACTAAGCCTTATAATCCATTCTTGTCCCATGATTTGAGTTTTAAATGTTACTCAGCTTGCCTTACTTGTGATTATTTCCTTTTTTAAGAAAAGCAATACTTACTGAAAGACAAAAAATTATATAATATTTTCCAGACTGATACTCTGTATGTTACTTTTGATTTTGTTCTTCCTGTGATTAGAAAATCATTTTGTTTATCTCTTGTCACAAGTCAGATTCTAAGAGCTATAATCTAGATCCAGGTAAAAGGATGACTACAGAAACTGGAGGCATCCAGTGAGGATGAGTGTTGGAATTCTGACCCCAGTATGATTGCTTTTTGGCTTTGAGTAAGTTTCTTAACCTCTCCAAGCCAAATTTGTTCAACCAGGTGATTGAAATAACTATGTTTATGTCATAACATATTTTGAGTACAAGGCATATGAATGAATGTGGCATAGTGTTGAGCTTCTGTAATCCTAGCACCTGGGAGCCTGAGGCAGAAGTGTCACCAATTTGAGTCCTGCCCAGGCAGTTTAGTGAGACCCTGTCTCAAAATAAAAACTAAAAAGTGCTGGGAATGTAACTCAGTGTGAAGACCCTGAACTCAATCCCCAGTATCAAACACAAACAAACAAACAAACACATACATAACTCAATAAAAAGCATTCAATAAGTAGTGGCCATCATTGTCTTGAAAATGAAATATTGTTTGTTGAAGTACCATCTTAGTACTTCCTAGGATCACTTACATAAAGCACAAATGTATGGGTTATGTTTTATTTGGGATCTGAGTGCCAATCATACAAATGCATATTTAATCATAAGTCTAAGTATGATGTACAATTACACCATTAAACAAAGAATCAAAGCAATGTAAATGGAAGCTAACATTTTAGAATTTTAGAATAGATTTAATGGAATAAGCTAAACTGAAAGTAATTGAAGCATCTAATATAGTTCTTTTTCTATTAAAAAGTGAATAATTGGAGGCATGCAGAAGTTAAATGACTTGATTAATAAATCCAAAATGAGTAAGTATTAGAGGAAGGGATTAGACAAGTGTACTCTGAGGCAAATTTAATTGTTATGCATATGTCTTGTGTGTTAAAGGGATGCAATCTCAATTTTACCCACTATGGATTAGAAATAGCTATGTAAGGTAAGGTACTTTTTCTTCTCCTTTTCTCTTTTTTAAGGCAAGGTATTTTTGTGGTCTAGATTTGTGATGGTATACTGTAAGAAGCTAAGGCTAGTTGTATTTTCTTTGTTGTTACTGTTGATTTTAATTCTTACTCAGAGTTTAGAAAGTTAGGGCAATTTTTTTTCGCATTCTTGCCTGAAACCTTTAGAATTACTATCAGATGAACCAATGGACAACGTGCCCCAAGAAAGTGTATGCTGGAAAATCCCATCTACAATGTGAGGAAGTTCCACAAATATTCCTGGTGAGGAGCCTCTTGTAATATTTTCTATTTTAAAAAGTATAGTTTTTAGTAGAAGGTATAGTTTATTTTTATATGGTATTTTCAGAGCATAAAACAGATTTAAATACACAAACATGAATCAGGTCTTGGATGAATTGCTTTCATCTCTTCATCTTCCTCTAAAACAAAACAAAGCAAAGCAATGCAAAGCAAAGCAAAGCAAAACAAAACAAAACCCTCTTATACCTTGTTTGATTGGAATGGCCCTATGTTGGGGCCCACAATGAGTAAGAGTTCTCCTTACAACTCTGAGAACTGGGGTGATAAGAATATATGCTGTTGGAGAACAAACCCCACCCTGCCTGAGCCAGTGCCACATGCAGGGGGCTGCCAGAGAGGGGACACCCAGAGCCAAGTCTTTCCCCGTGAGTCAGAGCCATCATGGACTACAGGGGGAGAGAACAAACCCCACTCCCCCAACCAGCTCCATACACAAGTCACCTTGGCAGGGGTACAGCCAGATCACAGCCTTTCTGGCTCATGGGCTAGCAAACAAGAAGTACCAATCTCCCCCCTCCTCCCTCCCCCCGCCCCGTAGGCGACTGGCTGATCCAGAGAAACGCAGGCTGTGACAATAGCTATTATCAAGGTGAAACACAATTGGATGCCTATGATGCTTTGGCATTTCACTGACCTTGCAGGTCTAGGGTCAGTGGTTTGATCATCTGTTCAGGAGAGAGCTGTATGCAGCATGGTATGTAGGGGGATCTCCTTCTGAGGGTGGTAGCCATTGTTGATTCTCTATGGTCTTGTTTTGAAGTCCTATATTGTTCATTGTTTTGTTGGGTTGGGTTTTATTCTCTTTTGCTTTGTTTGATTATTTTATATCCAATGGCATGAGCGGCCCTTTCTATGATAGTAAGATACGGTAGTCATTTTGGATTTACTATTGTTTTGTTATGAAGTCCTTTATCGTGTCCATTGTTTTGTTTTTATTGTTTCTATTCTGTTCTGTTCTGTTTGAGTTTTACTATGTTGGAGGTATCTGTAGCTACTTTGAAGAAAAGAAAAGGCATCATGGTAACTATTGTTGACTTTGTAATGTTGTGAAGTCCTGTATCACTTTGGTTTGTTCTGATTGTTTTTATTCTGTTTTATTTTTCTTGGTTTTATCCTCTTTTTTTAAAAAAAAGAATATATGCTTTCATTTTGTTCTCCAGGTACTGTAACATTATAGAATTATAAATGGCATAAACCAATAAAAAGCTAGGACCAAACCTATTGTTTATGAGGTTGTTCGACCCATCTAGGCATTTTCAGTGCCTTGCTTTTTGAGTAAGCTACATTAACTTGGGAGAAGAGGGTAAAAAATTGTAGTGAGAGGTTCATAGGATGGGAATTAGGGGTTGAGTGAAAAAGGAAAATAAACAAAGGGGAGGGGGGAAAGGAAGGAACATGGAGTGGCAGAAAAGTGGGGCAAAATAGTGGGAGATGAACTAACATGAAGGTGAAAATATTTTGGTACACTCTATGAATTAGGTTTTGGAGAAAGCTGATTATCGGTCTTAGTATATGTAATCCTTGTTTTTGGGGTTTGGCAAAGCAGAAATATACGTTGTATAAGTGGTTTGCTTGTATGATGGACTGGTATATCAACGTGGGGTAAGGGTGGTTTGTTAATAGATACTTGTTATCTAGAATTACGTGCATGCATGTGTGTGTGTGCGTTTGTGTGCGTGCATGTGCATGTGTGTGCATGCATATGCACGAGTATACAAATGTGTCCTCAGAGCATTAAAAGAAATCTCAACAAATTCAAGATTATGCAAAGTAAGAATTCTTCATGATAAGTCCAGCTACAATTGATGGTTGGAGGCCTTGCCAGGCAGCGATGGTGAGTCCCAGCATC
>RJWT010035800.1:0-13388 GCA_004365215.1 Cuniculus paca | reverse complement strand
GAGGTGCTGGGGATTCTGCTGACACAGGCTGTTTTGTCCCAAGGCCCCAGGAGAAGGGTGTCAGACAGCGGTACCCAAATGAGATTCACGCAAGTGAGCTTCTCTGAGGCCACAATGAAAAGCAGGTACTGCAGCGAGTCAGCATTGGCTGGACAGTCTAGAAGTTCTGCCAGGGGAGAGGCACACACCAGACACACCTGCTGACAGTAAGGGGAGGGTGGCATGAAGAGAAAGCCAGAAGTCACCCGCCAGGCAGCAAGCTACAGGAGAGTCAAGAAGGGAATGAAGATGACACGCTGAGGCATGGGTTTTTTTTTGTTTTTTTTTAATTTATTTTTTTTTTTATTTTAAAGAGAATAGAACAGAACAAAACAGAACAAAACAAAGCAAAAGAAAACAGAATAGAGTCAAACATAATATAGCATTTCAAAACAGAACACTGCAAGCTATACAGGTTTTCAAAACATAACAGGAGGTTAACAATGGTTACCCTAGTGTCTCTTGCTTTCCTCAAAATGGTTGTTCATACATTTACAGACAATAAACTCAAACAAAACAAAGTAATATAAAACTACATAAAACAAAAGAGCATTACAGGCCTTCAAGTCGGACAACAAGAAACCAGCAATGGCTACCGTAGTGTCTCATTTTTCAAAAGAGCTGTTCCTATCTTCTCACATATTGAGGCATGGGTTTTTTAAATGGCTCTCTGTGCTGAAGAGCTCCCGCCCTCCTCTGCTCTGCCCTCTTCAGCAGGCCGGGCACCCAGGGAAGTTAAGCTGGGGAAGGAGCCCAGAAGAGAAACCGCCCGGACATCCCGAAGCACTCCTGTCTGAATGGAGGGCTCTCTTGCTTCTCAAATCAGATACACTCCCGCACGAGGCCCAGAACTGGTTTTCTCTCCACCTTTCCTCTTCAACCCCACTCCCACACTCATGTGACTCCACCTCAGTCCTCCCTTCCCTTGGGCTTCAGTCCAGCTGAGACTCTTGTGCCTACTAATGACAGGATGAAAGGGAGAAACCCTTAGTCAAAGGGAAGACAAACTTATGAGGCTCATACGCAATGAAATAAAATGTAAAGTGATGTAGAGTTTCCACATTACGAAAGCACTATGAACACTCAGAGACTTTATGAGATGAACTGTATGGCCTCAAGTCATGAATGCCCCAAGGAGAGGTGAGGAAGTAACGCCTAGACTAAGGCTGGGTTTTTTTCATGGAACCAGGCAGCACTAAACTACACACCCTACCCTTGTTATATTTTCGTTGTGAGACAGGGTCTTGATAAATTGCCCAGGTTGGCTCAGAACTTGCAATCTACCTGCCTCAGCCTTCCAAGCAGGTGAGATTGTAGGCATCACCACACCACACCTGGCCGGGCCTGCTCTTAAATAAGCACATGCCTGTTGCCAACGGACTGGAGTCAACAAGCCTGGGGTCTCAGTCTGATCTGGCCAACTGTAGAGCCCAAATAAATGTGTCGTCTCTCCAGACAGCAGTTTGCATGACTCAGACTTGAACTTCAGGATTACTCGGGCCTTCTGTCTGTGGTTACAAAGAAAGAAAACAAATGTCTTCTGTCTTGCCTCTGAAAAATCAAACACCTGCTACATCTAATATTCTAGATTAAAAAAAAATTGGCTCTCGTATAAAACTAGAGATACCAGGGTTACTTAAACTGGCAAAAATCCAGGCATGGGGGCACACGCCTGTAATCCCAGCATTCCGGAGGCAGAGGAAGGAGGATCACCGCAAATCCAAGGCCAGCCTGTGCTATCTAGTGAGTTTAAGAACAGCCTGAACTACATATAAAACCCTGTCTCAAACAAATAAACAAATCCCCAAAATACAAACAAAACAACCCCCCCACACACAAAAGCTGGCATGAATAAGAACACCAATTCCTTGGAACATAGTGAATTATTCATAAAAAACTTACTAGACTTTGTCAAATCTAATCGAGAAGACCACCAACACAGAGCAATGTTCCTAAAAATAATGCTAAGTAAAACATAGGTAAACAATGCTATTACCGAATACAATCTAAAAACTACATACATCTATCTGTAGAAAGAATAACATGACCAACATTACTTTTTTTTTTGGTGGTACTGGTGATAAATCCCAGGGCTTTCACACTGAGCTATAATTCCACATCCAGTCTTTTTTTTAAATTATTATTATATTTTATTTAAGACAGTAAGTTGCCCTGAATGGGCTTGAACTTGCAATCCTCCTGCCTCAGCCTCCCACAGTGCTGAGATTAAAGGTGTACACCACCATATGTGACTCTACCATGGTTTCTTTGGAAAGTTAGGTCAGAATGATTACTTTTTAAATGGGTAAATCAAATCAGTCCAGCATTTGCTGGTTTCCTCTAATTACTCATCTCTGTGCCCCTTGTATCTGCCCTCTGCATTACTCTTCTAAAGAAGCAACTACTGCCTCTGAACATCAGGAGCTTTGTTAACTACTTATTTACCATCCCAAGTCAAAAGTTTACTAAGTAATGCTCAGTCTCTAGGCCAATTAGGTTTCTCAGAAACATTTAACAACTAGAAAAGGCATTTGAAAAGCCTTAAATGCCCTATATGGATTCAGTAAGATTCCCTCACAAAGCACTTCTCTCTGACACATTCGGTTATACCAGAAATCTAATCACAGATTCCAATGTACAGCATGATACCAAAAAGAGAGTTAAAAACAAAAAGAATGTGGAGTCTGGGCAGCCTTCTTGGGTATGAATCTTGACTCTCAGTTACTAGCTGTGTGATCTCAGGCAAGTTACTCTCTCTGTGACCTTAGTCTTTTTAACTGCAAACAAGAGTAACAACCAACAGAAAGTTGTCTTGAGAATGAAATTAAACGGCTTTTTTTGTGTTTTTTGGTAGACAGGGTCTTACTATGTAGTTCAGGCTGGCCTTGAACTCCCTATGTAGCCCAGGCTGGCCTCAAACTCACCACAATCTTTCTGCCTCAGTCTCCCAAGTACTGGGATTACAGGCATGTGCCATCATGCCCAGTGGGACAGTCTTTAGGAAGTGCTTAGAACATCGTCTAGCACAAAGTAAATGTTTGATAAATATTAATTACTATTACTTATCTTTCACGTTAGCACTTAATGGTTCTGCAAACTCACCAATTTAATAGTTATCCTTTTCAAAGTATCATAACCACAATGAATGGAAGGTAGAACTTTCATAACAGTATTAATCAACAACTCCACTAGCTACACTGAATATAAATCCAAACCAAATTACAGTTCTAAGGAATTTATGGACATGAGCAGACATAAACATAGCATTTTCTGCTGCTCTAAAGATTGTGATGGAATAATAAAGCAAAATTACTGTATTGAAACCATATCCTGGAATTGATCTATGGGATACTTTTATTGGTGTTTTGCTCTGAGTACTTTTAGATCAAAAATATTTCCTCCAAACCCTGAGGTCTCCTAGATACTAAAGTACATACTAAATTTTACTTCAGAAATGGCATGTACATTTCTGGAAAGTAAAACTCACCTTAAGAATCAGTAATTTCAAGTTAGTGTAAATAAACTCTAAAAATACTCTAATATCACCTTATGTAAATATCCTTTGTAAATTTTTAAATTCCATGAAAGTTTTACACTATAAAGTTTAACTTTAAGAAACCAAACCGGTGAAATTATTAAAGTAGGGAAATTTAGGTGCTGGAAGGTCTGTAAAATTCTTCTAACCTAAGAAATACAGTCATTTATGTAAAAACACTCCCTTCCATGCCGAGGAAACCTTGGGCAACCAGAGTTCATCTAACATGAAGAACTCTGAGCCTGGAGCACCGTCTCCATGTAAATCCACCAACCTTCAAAGTCAGCCTCCTGTTCCTCTGCCTCTCTGCTTTCTCTTTTACAATAAGGTACCTGGCTGAAAGTTAGAAATCGCCGTATTTTTCCAGTTGTTTCATATATGTGATACATAGGATCATAGCAAAATTCCAACATATCTCCTCCATGTATATACGCCTCTCAGTCACTGAAGCAAACACTCATCTAGGACTGCTATAAAGGGATTTTGTAGCTATCATAAGGTTTCAAATCAGCCAATTTTAAATAAAGGCAATTATCCAAATGGGCCTGCTTTAATCACATAAATCTTTTAAATCTAAATCCTGTGGTCAGAGATAAGAGAAGTCAGATATTTGTTGTGTGAGCGGGATTGGACACAGGAAGATTCTCCATAGTTGGCTGGGAGATGGAAGAGGCCATGTGACAAGGAATGTTGGCAACAGCCTACTGCCAACAAGGAGATAGGGATCCACAATCTCTAGAGAATTGAATTCTATCAACAATCTGAATGAGCCTAGATACAATTTTTGCCAAAATTCTTTAGATAAGAACTCAGCTAGCTGATTTTTTTTTTTTGAGACAGGGTCTCGCTATGCAGTTCAGGCTGACCTCGAACTTACTATGTAGCCCAGGCTGGCCTCGAACTCATGGCAAGCATCCTGCCTCTGCCTCCAAGTGCTGAGATTGCAAGGCATACACCACCAAACCTGGCTCCAGTTGATTTTTGATTTCAGTTTTGTGATACATGAAGAAGAGAACTGACACAGTCTATCTTATGCCAGGACTTCTGACCTACAGAACATGAGCTAATAAGTGGGTATTATTTAAGGCACCAAGGATGTAGTAATTTGTTAACAGTGATAACAGAAAACTAATACAATATGTGTCTGTTACTCTTTCCTCTTGGGAGATTTTAGGGAGGGTGAGACAAGCTATACAATCTTTCAAAATGTCTTAGGCAAACTGCTGGGGGCATAACTGAAATACAGTATTATACCATAAATCTTGCGGCTTGAACTGAATGGAAAAAAACAAAGGCTGCGCAGATGAGCAGCACCTCAGGAAAATTCCCGGAAGCTCTTAAGGGAAAGCACTGTGTTAACAGCTGCATATGCTGTGGATCAGGGAACCTGAGCAGGACAAAAATCTAAGACTTATTTCCAAAGACGGAAGCCAAGTTCTTTTCCTTCCCCATGGGATGCTGAGGGTGGAAGCGGGGTAACTGATTACTACATCTCTCTAAACACTAGCTAGGAAGAGAAGACCCAAGACAAAAGAAATGCCTCACTCTTTCCAGCCTCTCCTAAAGGAGCTGTTAAAACAGAGGTCCTCACGGGATGTCTAGTATCTCTTCAGTGACAGTCCTGGGGACACCACAATTGAAATTGACACCCAGAGTTGAAATTTCTACCACAATGGTTTACTGGAAATTTCCAGCATTCTGAAGTCATTTGGCCACTTTTTGGAGCTTGTTGTGATGGGAGTTGATCATCACTATCCAAGCTCATGTGTCCAACAAAAGGATCAAAAGAATAATTTCTCCCAAAATGTACTGCTATTACTCGATCTTGGCACAACTGAGTATCAAAACACATCATGGACATACTGGGAAAGAGTACCCACAATCTATCGGACAAAGGACTCTAATCAAGTGTATAAACTGGGTGCGATGGTGCATGCCTACAGTCCTAGTATTTGAGAGGCTGATGCAGGAGGATCATCATGAGTTCAAGGCCCACCTGAACTACATAGCACCTGAACTACACAGTGAGACCTTGCCTCAAACAGACAAACAAAACAAACAAACAAAAAAAGAAGATGAAAGAATATATGAGAAAGTCAAATTTTCTGAAAGTTAGAAAAATAATCAGGCAGTTCACAACAGATATTGGAATGGCCAACAGCACAGGAAAAGGCAGTTGGTATCAGCCATCACAGAAGCATAACTAAAACAGTGAGTTACCATTACCTATTTAACAAATGGCTAAAATCTCAAGGCTGGCAATGCTAAGAATTTTTTGAAGATATAGAACTGGAATTCTCCTACTTTGCTGGTGAGAATACAAAATTGTGAAACTATATTGGGAAATACCATTTAACAGCTTCTTAGCTAAATGTGTGTCTATCTTCCAATCCAGCAATTCCACTAAAAATCAAGAGAAAGGAAAGCATAAATCCACACAAAGACTCGTTTGAACAAGAGTGTTCATAGCAGCCTATATACAGAAGCCAAAACCTGAAACAGGCATGGTGGGCGATTCAGGTAGGAGCATTGCTGGGAGTTCAAGGTCAGCCTGGACTACATAGTGAGACCCTGTCTCAAAAAAACAAAAGACCCAAACCTGTAAACTACTCAAATGTCCATCAGCTGTTTATACAACGTATCACTAAAGGATGACTTTCAAAAATATGGTTTCCCAAAGGAACCCAGAAGGCCACAAAAGAAAACAGGTTCCATAAGATCCCATTTATGTAACATTTGAGAATAAAGCAATAGCAGAGTAGCAATTATTTCTGGTAGGGGCAGAAGAGAGTGGTGACAGCAAAGGGTCAACAGGGAATTTACTGGGGCTCTTTGGCCTTTTGAGACTGGGTTTCACTATTTAGTTCAGGCTGCCCTTGAACTCACAGCGATGCTTCTGCCTCTATTACAGGCATGTGTCACCTCGCCCGGCTCAGTTTTTTTTTTTGTTTTGAGCAAGGTCTTGCTTTGTAGTGCAGGCTGGCCTTGAAAGTCGCAATGTAGCTCCTCTGCCTCCGGAGTGCTGAGATTATAGGCGTGTGCCACCACACCCGGCTACTGTGACTCAGAAATGCTATCTTATCAGAGTGGCAATTAAATCCGTGATTTGTACTTATAATTTGTGCGGTTTACTATATGCACATTAAACCTCAATGATGTTCTAAGAAGTTGGGGAGCGCTACCAATTACAAGGCAGTTACTGTCTCTGGAACAGTCGCCGGGCAAATCTGCCACACTGAGTTGAGCAGCACCAAGACTCCCATCTTTGCTCTCTTATTGCTGTGAATACCGCGCAGAACCAGCAAAGACACCAGCCCAGGGAAGCCACAGTGAAAATTCGTTCGCGGAAACTGCAGAGCCTTGATCGCCGAGATGACTTTAAATCTGTGCCACACGCTGTGCTCAGCGCTTACGAGCATCTCATGTAATTCCCTGAACCTCAAGAGGAACTACTTGAGGAAAAACTGAGGGTCCAAAAGGCACTTTCCTAAGCATGAGGGGAACCATACATATCAACGCCTCTTTGTATTTCTCCGCGTAGGGCAGCAGCGCACTTCGCACCTCGGACAGCCAAGGTAGGAAGAGGCGCAGAGCAGCCCCCCTAACTCCCGACTGTCCCGCGCCTCCTCGAAAGCCACCTTGATGGGAAGAGGCTGTCCTTCTACCATCGGTAACACCCTCCCACCCCTCCTCACAATACAAAGTGGGTGACTCGCTTTAACCAAACCCCATGTGTCCAAACTAAAAGGGAAAAAAATATCCACATCCAGAGCTGGCGACTACCTCCAGGTTGCAGCGAAGCGCCGCGCGCCCCACCCGGCACTGCGCACGCGCCCGCGCCGCCGATCCCGCGCATGCGTTCCTGCTCCCGCCCGGCCCCGCGCATGCGCAAGCTACGAGCGCGACGGACTACCTGCGCAAAGCCAGAGCCGGATACTTTTTTCTTCTTACTGGCGCCATAGCCTCCTCCGCTGCTGCCGTTGTGGGAAGGGCTGGCTGGCCTCTTCTTGCTGTTCCGAGCTATCCCTGGAGTGGAAGGGGCAGCCACAATTGGAATTTGAGCCGCCATCCTACCCTGTTTTCCTCTTGCTCCCCTCCCCCCTTTCTTAGTGCGGGCTCTGAAACTTCCGGCTCGCGGTTACTTCCGGCTTCATGTTTGAAAACCCGGCCTGGATTCGCAAGAAGTTCTCTGACTTCTCTCGGTGAAATCTAAAAGGCGGAGCTCCTAGCAGTCTATTCCGTCGTTGCCGGAAGGTGTCAGTGGGGTGGTGCCCTGCTACCCTGGTATTCACAGTCTGGACCTTCGGGCACATGACTGGAAATCCCCAGTGAACATCTGACCTTCTTAAATAACCGCGTTTAAAAAAATTAATGATCGGGTTGCCTTTTCTGACGTTGAGTCAGAAGGCTGATCATTTTTGGTGTGTGAGAGTAGAAGTTGACCGCTGTCAGTGGACTGGCTAGATCGCCAAACTGTTAAGTGTCCCCTTCCTCACTTGCCTGCTCTGGGAGTTGTTTGTATTGTGTATCAGTACCACCCAAATACACTTAAAGGCTGGAGTGTTTCTCAGCATTTTAGGGGTGAAAACCTCCTTTGAGCTGTGAATTATTCTTCCTGTTCCTGCACTTTATTCTCTGCGTTTTACGCTTCAGATTTTAGGGAAGTCACAGACCTACTAAAACCTATCTATGGATCTTTGGCCCACTCTTTATATTTTGCCTCATATTTTGCCTATGTTTCTTCAGAACCTTTATGACATACAGTTAAATGGCTTATAATTCATTGGTTAATGTCTTGGCACCTGCTAGAACACAATCTTTGAGGGGAAGGCCAATCATATCTTATTTACTTATCTGCCCCTAGTCACAGTACCTTGCAAGTCACCTGGGCGTTACGTTTTTATTAAGTACATAGTGAATAAAGCTGAAGTGACATATGAATCCAGGTATTTGAAAGAAACAGGCTATAGAATGATTTAGAGGTGAAAGCAATCAAGGAAACCAGCATTATTGTTACTGTTACGGTTTGGATCTAAAATGTCTTCCAAACCAGGTGTGGTGGCACACGCCTATAAATAATCCCAGCACTTGGGAGTCTGAGGTGATCCCTGCAAGTTCAAGGCCAGCCTGCACTACAAAGCAAGACCTTGTCTCAACAACAACAACCACAACAACAAAACAAAGCAATGTCTTCCACAGCCGTGTGCTAAAGGCTTGGTTGCCTGCTGACCGACGGACTTTGGGAAGTGACTGGATCATGAGGGCTCTGATTTCCTCAGTGAGTTAACCCACTGATAGATTCATTATTTGATGATATTATTGGGAGATGATGAAAATTTAGGAGGTGGGGTCTAGTTGGACTGAATGGGTCATGGATGTTGTCTCTCCCTGCCCCTTCTGTGCACTGTGAGGTGTAGTGTTTTGCTCTACCACAAGCTGGCTGCGGAAACGTTGCCTCAGCATGGACACAGAAGCAAAGGAACCCAGTGAGCCAAAGAAACCATTCCTCCTGTAAGTTGTTTTCTCAGTTATTTTGTCACAGTGAAGAAAAATTGACTAACACAGTTAACATCTTTTTTCCTTTGGAGACTGGAATAACCTACCAGTGTTGAAATATTTTCTCCCATACCGAATATCTGATCCTGTCCTCAACTAAATCTAGTCTTTTGCTTATTACAGGCCTCCAGCCAACCAGTCAGTAAGCAAATCTCTGATATCTTACCCTCCCATTCCAGTCAGTCACCCCCTCAGCTCACACTTCTCTTTTTCACTGCTATTTCTCTGATAACTCCAGCTCCCATGTCTGGATCTGCACTAGTCTTCAGGTAGAAATTTGGGTCTTTAGACCAGTGATGGCAAACCTTTTAGAGTTTTCAGTGGTACAAACAGCCCATTGTGGCATGCATGTCATAGGTTCACCACCACTGTCCTACATTATCCTCCCCACTGGCTGCCAGAATGTGCTTTCTAAATCACGAATCTAACTGTACCACTTATATTTTTCAGGGCCCTTTTACCTTTGGGATAAATGCCAAATAATTTTTTTATTTTGGCATATGAGGTACTTAATAACTGGAGCCTGCCCTCTTCTTTTCTTTCCTGACATCTAGTTCTTTGTACTCTGCTAGGGTCTAACTTTATTTCCCAGGGTAAACACTGTTCTTTTAAGTTATCATACTTTTGTTTCCCTATTTCTTCTTCTAAGATAGCTTAGCTCCTTCCCTGGTTACCATTCATTTTGACACAGTTCATATTCTAACACTGATGAGAAGCTTTCTATTACCTGATACACCTTTCTTCCTCTGTCTTCATCTCCATTTTGTGCATGTATCTTTGAGAGCACTGAGCACAGGGAACTCTGCTGGCCTGTTTGCTTGTTTGTTTGTCTGTCTTTTTGAGACAGGGTTTCATTATGCGGTTCAGGCTGGCCTTGAACCCACTCTGTAATCCAGGCTGGCCTCAAACTCACAGCAGTCCTACTGCCTCAGCCTCCAAAGTGCTGGAATTACAGGCATGTGCCATCACACTCGGCCTGGGCTGATTTATGTACCTGTTGAATTTGAATGCCAACTCACTACTTTTCAGAAGTCAGACAAGTGAATGCACTACCACTTGGCTTCCCATTATTCAGTTCAGTCCTGATCCTGTCTGATTTCTTCCTGAAATTCTCCCATTGGTATCTGAAATACCACCATTATTTTGTTTTCCTGCTTCATAGCCACTTCCATTGTCTCTTTGACAGTAGTCTTACTTTACTAAATTATTTGTAATTCTACTATAGGCTTTTCAAAATATGCATTATAGTCACATTCCCCTGAAGATACACATTTTAAAAAGTTTCCCAGCTGTTCTCATGAATGGCCATGCTTGGAACCAGATCTTCAGGTCTTACACACCAAAAGTTCCTGTGTCCAAAGCCCCCTTCCCTTCCCAATCTGTACTCTCCCAGGCCATTTACCAATTCTTGGGGTCTCTTTACCATCTAAATAGAGCTCACTTTCAGATTTGCAGCTCTTACTTGGGTTATTCTTCTTCATTTATACCTAGATATAAAACTCCTCACCCAGATAGATACAAACTCAGAATCTGTATTGCTGAGCTTTACCATTGCTGGGAAAAATACCTGACATACATGATGTAAAGGAGAAGAGGTTTATTTGGCTCATGGTTTCAGAGGGTTCAGTCCATGATAAACAGACTACAAAGCAGAAACATATGGTAGAAAGACCTGAAATTCTGCTCAACTCATAGGAGCTGGAAGTAGAGCATAGGGCAAGAGTACCTATGAGAGATATACCTTATACTTTCAGTGACCCACCTCCAGCTGGGTCCCATCTCAGCACATTTGGCAATGAATATCAGTGGTTTAATCCATTGATGAGTATAGTATTCCCATGATCTCATCACTTCTCCAGATGTTTCCTAATCCAGTAGTTGTCGATTAAACTCAACTGCCACAGATGCTTACAGACATCTTGCACTCAGCATAGAAAAACAGAATTCATTGTCCTCTTTGCTCCTCTTTTAATATTTTCTATCTTAGGAAATGTCATGTTTATCTAACAGTTGTTTAAACTGCCACCCTGAGTTTCTGTTGATATTTCCCCTTCATCCATCTCTATCCATAACCCTATTCCAGCTACCATCATCTGTCTCTCTTGAACTGGTACATTATTTTATGGATTGTTTCCCTGCTTCTACCTGTGGCCTCTCCAATTCAATCACCATATGGCACAATCTCCTTAAAAACAAAATTGTGCACTTTTCAGACAATGTCTCCTACTTTAAACCATTTAGTGGCTTCCAGCAGTTCCTGGAATGAAGCTCAATGTCTATAAGATGATTTCAAAAGCTTTCAGAGACCTGCCATCTCTCCATCCTTAGCCTTTGCTCCAGGTCTCTGCATTCCTGGTAGCTCAGTTTTCACTTTTGTCAGTCCCAAGGAGCTAGGTCCCTTTCTGCCTCAAAGCCTAGACACACATTGCTCTTCCTCCCTGGAAGATACTTTTCTCCCATTTCCACCCTTCGGTGGTCTCATTAACTTCCACATCTTTTTATCTTGACCGACATGCTATTTTTTTAGCCATCCCTATTCAGCTGGTTCAGTTCTATGTACTTTTCAGTCTTGGTCAACCAGAACCTGTTGATTGCCTTTCATGTGGTTATTCCTGAACCTAGAGAAAAATACAAGCAAAAGAACTATTCTTAGTCCCTGTTTTCAGAGGGCCCCCAATCTAGTAGGGAAGAAGAGGCCTTCTATTTGTCTTCCCAGTTAGATATATACTTTCACTGGACAGTTGCCAGAATCATCAAGGATTGAGAAGCAGGGCATCCACAGATGATAGTCACAGAAAGTATGAGAGAAATGCATGAGGACATTCACACAAGGGAGCAAATGTGAGAAAGCTGCCCCATATCGATCTTGGTAGCACCAGTCACTGTCCAGTGTTCACACATGGAGGGACTGCATACACTGTGCTGCATGTGTGGTTCACATGTTTCCTTATACATAAATTAACATTGATGACCCATGTTTTGCCAGCAGCATGTATGTTGAGACGGCCTCATCAGCCTCCCCCAAATTCCCTCCTCAGCTATCTTTGAGAACTTGCAAAGTATGTCCCACCTCTGCTGAAGTGTGAGCCCTTTTGTTTGCTGTCTCTTCAGCCTCTTTGCTTGTACCATGGCACCTGTAACCCTCACAATGCCTCATATCTTTTGCCAAAGACTGCTGGAGTTGGAGCCGCTGTGGGATGCTGATGACATGACTGAGGCACCTCAGCCAGAGCCTTGATCCTAGTTAAGACTCAAGGATCATGAGTGAATAATGTACCTGTTGAGCTACTCCATATCATTTGAGCTGCAGAGTGCCTAGTTTATAGTTTCTCAAACATCTCAGGAAATGTAGTGGATATTTGGAGTCGTGCTGTGGCTCGATGGAAGACACACTGCCTATCTTCTCTTGATAACATGTGAAGTACACTAGTCACTGCTCACAGTTAAAAATGGCTACTTCAGTTGACGTGGGGCTCCTTGGTGATAGGAAGAAACCTGAAGCTGATTCAGTCAAGACTTTCAAAATTGGCATCTTATAGTTACCCAAAGAGGCAGCATAGTGTGTGCTGTATATTCTGAGCTATGAGATGTGCAGCTAAAACCAAACCTAGTGGAATAAGAAGCTGATTAGATCAGGCATAGTTGTGTCTGGAGTAGAAGAGCAGCGCTTCTTGGCTTGGTTCTATGAGGGATCCTCCAGAAGTATATCCTCAAAGTATATGAGAGGTAAATGCCTGTGAGTCATAGGCTCATTTGGGCAAGCAGTTTCTTCTTTGTCACTGTTTTCAGAATGTTGTAGGCTCTCAGTGACAATCTGCTGAATTCCTGTTTATTTATACAATCAGCATATAGGAAAGAACTCTAGTCAAGGTGCTGGGAAAGAGCATTTGTCATTTAGTTGCTTGCTTCTCACTCGATAGATCCATAGAAGCACTTGAAGGAAGGAAGGAGTAAATGAAAATAAACTTGACCCTGAAAAATGCAAGGTCCTGGGCAAGAATACATATGGCGGCTGACCTACCATATGCCTTGACATTTAAATGTACAAATCAAGCTAATAAACTCTAAAATAAAATGTGATCCATTTTTGGCAAACACACCTTCACAAGAGAGAGGGCCAGAATTGGATCAGAATGTTCGGATTCCTTAGAGCTCTGCTCCAGATGCGGCAGTGTACAAAGAACTACCCCAGCCTGCAGCCTTCTGTCACCCTTGCTCCTCAAAGCCTCGCTAGAGGACAGGCATGCACAATGTGGAA
>RJWT010035799.1:0-13392 GCA_004365215.1 Cuniculus paca | reverse complement strand
CAATGTCCCTTAAAGACACTAACTCACTTGGTGACTATGGAGATTTCCTTAGCCTGTGTGGGATTCATATTTCTCAGTAACAAATAGAAATGGAATCAGAATCAATAGATCCAACCCAGAGCCAGTAAAATGAAGGCAGTTTGTAGGAGGAGAGGGTTTATCCTCAAGCAATTTCCAAACTGTGAAAAAGCCTAGTAGAAAGTGTCCATTTACCACTGGCCCCCTACAGAAGAGTGCACAAGCTCATTCCAAAGCAGCTTGTCCTGCCTGGTTGGAGACACAGCCACTGTGCAGGGAAAGACGGGTTGCCTCCCTCTCATCAAAGCTCTATTCTGTAGTCACCTGTGATACTTCCCATTAACAAAACCAGAAAGCAGGATTCTTTCTCTAAAAACATTTTAAGCAGATGAAATATTTTGACATAGAGTTCCCTAGGGAAAAATGAACAGCAACAGTCCTTTGTGATGAAAAGCCTGAAAACCACCAAATTCGATTGATGATCTCAGAGCTCGGCTCCAGTCTGTGGCCCCTCACCCTGGCTCGGAGTGCTTCAGTTAGCTGGGCCCCTGCCCACTCCACTCTTGGCTGGGACACAACCTATGCCTAGCAGTCTGCGCCAGCGACCTTCCAGAAGGCTTCTGGCCACCTGCATACCCAGGCCTGCCTCTCCCTCAGGGTCTAGAGCTTCTAGGAACTTGCTTGACCCTCTGACCAGAGAAGAACTGAGCCGTTCTCAGTTTACGTCTCCTCACAGCACAGGGATGATGTGTGCAGCCTCTGGAGGCTGACAGGCATTAGCACCAAGCCCAGAGCTGCCGCTCGTCTCCCAGCTGCATGACCTTGATGCCTGCATCCCTGTGACACGCAGAGAATAATCATTCTTTCAGGGGATTGTTGTTGTAAGAAATAAAGGCATGAACAAGGAAAGTGCCTGGCACATAGTAAATGCTTGATAAAAGCAGGCCTGTCCCTTGACATTAGGACAAATACTCATATGGAACCAGATGGACAGGGAGGTGTTAAACATCGTGAAAAACATCTGGACCCACCTTGTACTTGTAGCAGTCACTAGACCAGGACCTTTCCTTAAAATGCCTCTGTCTTCTCTTTCTGGGTAGAGACAACAACTCATCCTTGCACTTGGGGAGGAAAGAAAGGAAATACCATTTTATGCCTGCCTACTTTCAATTCCCTGAAGGTCTCAACAATCCTTTGGCTGAGTGAATTAAAAAAAAAAAAGTGAAATTACAGTCATTAGGGTTGCATAAATCCTGTGAACTGCTTGCCATAGATTTGTTTTTGCCATCAGAGCAATAACAATTGCACATATATTACACATATATTAGACTAAATGTATAGAAAGTTTTATTTGATTCCAACACTGGATTTTATTCATGTAATTCTGTCATTGTTGGTCCAGGTCTGCTAGCAACCTGAAATAGAGAAATCAGCCTATATTTCCTCCATAGCCTATGTGGGGTAGTGCAGTCAGTTGTAGAAAGACATAAGAAATTACTTGAAAACAGCTGGTGAGATATAAGGTTTATTAAGTCTTATTAACAGGTGTTAAGAGAGAAGTAAAGGATTCATTGTGACTTACAAATGAGGGTATATCCACAAGAAGTATAAACAGACAGGTCAACAAGGGGAATGCACATTTGTGTGTGTGTGTGTGTGTGTGTGTGTGTGTGTGTGTGTGTGTGAGACATGGGATTGAACCCCCATGTCATCCCCAGCCTTTTATTTTAGTTTACTTTTTATTTTGAGATAGGATACCATTAAGTCACTAATTTGCCCAGGCTGAGCTTGAACTCATGATCCTTCTGACTCAGCCTCCCAGAGTGCTGGGATTACAGGTATACGCCACCAGACTAGCCAGGAATACTCTTTAACAGTGCCACTTAGAAAATCTAAGAGCACAGCCCAGCAACCCTTATGGAGGGTGAGAGGACAGTAGTGTATTCACAGCAATAGTACTGCCTACCAAATCCACATCCCACAGGGATGCTGCACAATCACAGCACCTCCCAGCATAACCCCAGAGGGATGCGGACCCAACTATAGTGTCACCAAGCAGACTTAGTGATGGCCAGCCAGATGATCACTGAGCAGAGGGTCACTGCAAGAGCAGGTATTATCAGTTAGACTCCATAGCAGTGACATCATTTGCTTTCTTTTTTTTATTTACTTTGCTGTAATTTAAGGAATGGCTGACTTTGCATACAGGCAGGAAGGTCACTCCTTCAGATAACACCAGTCTGTCTGGTTTTCAGTGTCCTTAGATAACACTTATCTGGACATTATGGTCCCTGTTTGCTTGTCATGTTCCCCTGACTTGACAAGAGTCTTGGAGATATGAAGGAGGCATTTTAGGAAAATGATGTTAAATGTCTTTGGTTTTTTAGGGAAAATACAGCCTACTGCCCTGCATTTTCCCCTCCCTTTATTTGAGGGAAAAAAGAAAATGTGTCACAAAATTATGAAATCATTGCATGAAAGAACCCACAGTCTGTCAAGTACATAGCCTGGATGGCATGCCAGTTGAAAGACTCTGCCTGGGTTACTTATGGGAGGGAGCATCATTCCCAAACTTGACTTTACCAAGTCCTCTCCATCAAGGCTAAGTTAGTAAATTTGACTAGTCCGTGGCACTAAATAGCTGTTCTAATCACTTCACAGAATAATCTCTACACTCACATCTGACAATAATAAAATCCAAACCAAAAGAGAAGTAGACTGGCTTCCCCAAATCAGAGTTTTTACAAGATACATATTTATTCAGAATTTGGTATGCTCTGGGTACTATGTTTGGTGCTAAGAGAAGAGAAGTGAACGAGAAAGACATTGGTCCTGTCCTCATGGATTTAACAGCTATGGAGGAGACAGACATTCCAAAATTAACTATGCAATTTTATTATAACTCACTATGTAGTTCAGGCTGGCCTTGGACTCACTAGGTAGCCCAGGCTGCCCTTGAACTCATGATCCTCCCACCTCAGCCTCCCAAGTAGCTGAGGTTACAGTTGTATGACATCATGCCCTAATTGCAATGATTTCTATTAATGAGAAGTGGAAGATTTAACAAAGCAGCTAGCCTAGGTAGGCAAAAGCTCTCATGAGAAGGGAACACTCAGCTGGACATGAAGGATGAGTGTAAATTGGCCAAATGAAGAGGAAGGTGGCCAGAAGCAGAGAGAGATGCATGAAGACCCCCTTAGAACTGCAAAAACTAGAAAGAGCTTGTCTATGAAGCAAGTGTAAATCTGAACCGATTCACAACTCACCTCGAGCCTGTGCGAGGCCCTCTGGCTTCCCTATCGCATGCCGGGCTCTGAGACCTCCAAAGGAGGAAGGAATTGAGCCAGGTGGAAGGACTGAAGGATAACTCACAGAATGTGAGCGGCATAATGCATGAGAGGAAAGATTTCTGATGAGCTTAGAGAAACAGGCAGGGCCTGAGCGTTCAAAGCTGGCACCTTGCAGTAGAAACTCTGAATGGTAAGAGCAAAGAGAAGCCATTGAGGGCGACTAGAATGTGTGTTCTCAACTTGAGACCATTCAGGGGTCATTTGCTCCTACCAGACAAGAGGCAATGGCAGTCTGGACTACAGTGGTAACAGATATGAAATGAGAGATGGTTGAAATATGCAGCCATTATTCCTCATTTAGTAAGAGTGGGTGGTGGCCTAGAAGAACCCCAAGGTTCTGGTCTGAACAGGTGGATAAAGAAGAAGCAGATTTGAAAGGCAAGGTGAGACTTTCTACATTGGCACTGCTGAGTGGAGGCACCTCTGAGTAAAAATACTCAGAGTGGTCCGATGGATATTGAAATCTAGGGCAGAAATGAGTCTGCAGGAGTCATTAATGTAACAGTGGTAAGAGATATAGAGATGGACCCAATGTCCAAGGCAAAGAGCACAGAGTGAGAAAAGAACCCACATCAAACCCTGACTAGCCCACATATCTATAAATCAGAGCAAGAGAAGTTGATAAAGGGACTCCTTCAGGTGTGCTTGATGGTAAGAGAAACAGCAGGAGAACATGTCTTCTTTCCCAACAACAAGGAAAGAAAGTTTCAAGAATAGTCAGTCAAATCAGGTGCTATAGGGCCATCAGGTCAAGTGGCAAATGGAGCCAGGGTTGACTTAGGAAGCACGTGAGGTTAGGACAGGGGAGATGGATGGGGTGGCATGAGATGGGGACTGAAAAGAAAAGGATGACAGGTGTTAAGAGTTCTTTCTGAACACTGGGCCAAGGCAAGCAGTGGAAAATGGAGAGATGGGAAAAGAGATAAATCAGGCTCCTTAGAAAGCAGGAGCTGTAGGATGCAGACAGAAGAAAGAACCACCTTTGAAACACAGGAGACCTTCTACTGCACAGTAACAGGAAGTAAGTACAGATAATGGTAGCGAAGCAGGTTGACTTGAAGAACTATCAGCAGAAAGTTGAGGTTGCTTCCATCATATGGTTTCTATTTTCTTTTAAGAGAGTAAGAAAAAGAAAATGCAAGGTTTGAGGAAAAAATGAAGATTGGAAAGGATTCTTGTAGAAATGCTTGAAAGCAAACAACTCCAGAGAAATGTAGCAGATTTCCAGACACTGCAGAGCCCAGTGGAGGTAGGCATTCACGATCAAAGTGGTCTTCTTAGGATTCTCTTGGAAGCCTGGGAGGAGCATGTGGAAGGCAGAATTGATTGACTCCATGAGTAGGTCAAAGGACAAGGAGGAAAGGGATTTGGAAGTAGGTAAGAGAGTGGTTGGAAGAAGGGACCAGGAAACAAAGTTGAATGACAAGGGAGACACAGAAAGGAGAATGCTGATCTTAAAAAGAAAGGATAATGTAAATGAGCCATGGATTGGGATTGGGAGTCGTTGGTCATGAGGTCAGGGGAGAATCTGAACCTCCAAAGGGAGAAGGCAGCCACCAGAGAGTTGGAGGAGATTTTGGAGGTGGGGTAATTTTGAGCAATGACAAAATTCGGGCTTTAATTAGTAGGTCAAATGGCTGAGTGGAAAGTGGAGGAACACAGCACTGGAAATATGGAAGTTATAGAATTGAAAAGCCATACTTTGATGAGTCATCCAAGAAGACACTGGAGTCTGTCAGCCTCACAACAGAAGAGAAATCAGTACAGAGCAGAAGGAAGAAAAGAAAAGAGGTATCGAGTCATTTGTGAATGGAGGAGAAAGGAAGAAGTAGCTTGAGTAGCCTGCGTGTCTGTGAATTCCAGTTTCCACCTGTATCAAGTCCCCAGAGTTTTCTACATTGGAAAAATGGCCATTCTAGATTGCCTGAAACTTAGACGAGAGCTCATTTAGATTTTCTGAAAAGAGTCCCTAACACAGTTGGAGTTTCCTAATGAATGAAAGGAGCTGTATATTTGTAAATATATTTTACCAGACTGAAGTCACTTTTACGTCAAAAGAATAACAAATATCCAAGCACTAACCACATATAACCCTGGTTTCACTCAGATCAAGAAGCTTCTATTTTTGGCTGAGATGAATCATCACACAATGACACATCCAACTGGGAACCAACAGCAAATTACACACAGATCTCTTTGGCATGCAGGTTCTTTACCCCCTGTGCTTCTGGGAGCTCATGAGTCAAAACTGACCCCAGACTTCTGCATGAATAGCAGAGGGTTGGAAAGTCACCATCAAGAAATTGTTACCTATTGTGGTTGGTGCCACACACCTGTAATCCCAGCTACCTAAACTGAGGCAGGAGGATCAAAAGTTTGAGGCCAGGGTTGGGAATACAGTTCTTGGCACAAGTGCCTGCCTGGCAAGTACAAGGTCCCAAGTTTGATTCTCGGTACCAAAAAAAAAAGTTTGAGGCCAGTCTGGAAAATTTAGCAAGACCTTTTCTGTGTTGATAAGGTTTCTTGTTGCTGGGGAAAAACATACGACATTCACGACTTGAAGAAGGAGAGGGTCATTTGGCTCACAGAGCTAAGTCTATGGGTGGCTGGCTCCAAAGCAGAAACGTCACAGCAGATGGGTAGAGTAGAGGAAAGTTGGTAAATTCATGGGGACCAGGAAGCAGAGCGGGGAATGGTACATGCAAGAGATACACCCTCCAGCGCGTGCTCCCAGTGACCTACCTCCTACGGGGCCTCAGTGGGTTAATCCACTGATGAGTCTAGGACCCCATGATCCAATCACCTTCCTATGAGTCTCATAATCTAGTCAACTTAATTATTAAATTTAACTGTCATACTGTCTTAAAATTTGAAAAAAAAATTGAAGAGCTGGGGATACAGATCAGCCCCTCTGGGTTCAATACCCAGTACCCCTCACCCTCAAAAAAGGAAAGGAAGGGAGGGAGGGAGGTGGGCCAAATTGTTTCCTCAATTCTAATATAAATCTTTTGGCCAAATTAGAAGTCCCCACAGGAACAGCAATGCACAGTTTACCCTCTTCCTCTGATGTTTGACTCACTACTGCAACCAGTGACTTTTCCACCATAATCTCAGCTGAGACATTCGAGCACCAAACATCCTGAGCTGTGGAAGGCCAGTGCTTCCACAGACTGTGTTACCAGTCCATGCAAGGTTAGTACAGAAATTAACAATGTCTTAAGAACTTTATAGAGCAATATTGTGTGTTTATTAGATTAATTTAAAGTGGGACCTGATATTGAATACTTTAGTGATATTTTCATTTCACCGTCCTAGTAATTCCTTTTAGGATAGCTTACATAAATGTGGATCCACCCTGGTTGGAATTTTTTAAGTCTAAGTCTTAGCTAAAGATAGAACAGATCTAAATCATACTCCCAGGTTTGTTCCCAGACTCATGGCCACTTTTAAGTTAGAAGAAAAAGATAGTGAGATGTGAATGGGAGAAATATATATATCGTTACACAGAGTAACCCAACAGCAAATCCCCAGCCTACTACTGACTGTTATCTTAGGTAAACTACCATTTTATTCTTTATCTGAAGGTAGGAATAATAATCTTTGACATGCAGATCTGAGATGATGCTATGCTGTGGGAGCAGCGCAATATAAAGCCCACAGTAGGGACTAGGAGTTGCCTTAAAGGTCATCTAGTTGAATTCAAAACCTATTGCTCCCATGAGACCCTCAGCCCCCACCAATGAACTAATCCCAATTCCTTAGCACAGTGAACATGAACTCACCAGGGCCCCAGTTTGGGCAAGATGAATGATACAGGCCATACCGCCCCTGGCTGGTCTCCATCTTAGCTAAAGAACTTAGCATCCTATCTTGGAAGGAAATGTAGCAGCTTGTGGTCCCCTGTTCCCTTATGATAAAGAATCTTGATTTCATTCAGGTATTGGGCATTCATATGGTTCAGGGAAGTGGGGCCCCTCTATTTCTCCAGTCCAGTCACTAATTTAGGAATAAGTCAGTGATATCACTTGGCCAACAAGACATGAGGTGTGGCCTGAATCCCTCTAGGACTGAAGGACTACCGGAAAATATTTTTCTCTCTCTTAGAAAAAGCGAGGAAGCTAGGTTCTTACCTGCCTCTGAATGTTAACCGCATTTAAAGCCTGGACTCGCCAAAGCCTTCTGGAGACCGAGAGGACTAAGTCTTAGAGGATGAATCGACAAACAGAAGACAACAAACAAAATAATGGTAGGAAATAGGACTTGGGTGACTTTGTTGGCCCCAACCACGATGGAACCACCAGTAGAACAGAACTGTCTCAGCATTTTTGGTATGTGAGATAATCATTTTCCTCCTGATTAAGTCATTGTTAATTGGATTTTCAGTTAATGGCAGGCGGAAGTATGTACAAAGGACATAGCTAAACTCTCAGGCTATCAACAGTAGGGCAACAGGTTCAGGGGCTTCCCCTACTCCTCTCCTTCTTCTCAGCAGCTGAGTCACCTCTGACTCACCCAGTCCACATATTCGAAGGAGCTCAGGAGGCAAGGAATCCATTCGCTTTTACCGCAGGACGTGACTCCCGAGTTTCAGCAAATTCTCAGGCGTCTCCATCCTGACTTCCTCCCTGGTTTCAGCTAAGGAAATCAGAACTCTACAGGGCTGAGTGCAGACTTTGAGGCTGTGAATGAAAGCTGGAGGGAGCAACTGCCTCTGTCCCTGGTCATGTTTGCTCCTCTCCTAGGCCCTTCTATCAGTCCCGTTCTGCAGTGGACCTCTGGGGCTAGGGTGCAGCTCAGTGGGAGAATGTCTGCCCAGCACGTGTGAGGCCCTGGGTCCCGTCCTCAGCATGAAGCAGTCCCACCTCTCCAGCTCTTTCCCATCCTCCATGGCTTTTTTTAAACCTTCCTTTTCTGTGAAGTCTTCAACCACGGTGCAAGACCAGGCTCTGAACTCACATTGAGACACCTAGTGATATTCTGCAAAGTCCTGCTTTCTAACTAACTGTTCTCCATGCGCCTGACATTGTCTCCCAAACCTGAATGGGCGCCTTTGAGTCAGTGATGAGTACAGACCCCTGTCCCTGATAGTGACAGGCACAAGAGGCACTGAATATAAACTGAAGTTCAACGGAAAAGTAAACTTCCCTGCTCATAAAATCAGACATTTTGAGTCATACCCTTAAAGGCTGTCTTGTCTAACTGCCACAATGATCCTACAGATGTTTGCAATGAAACTGGACTCACCACTTTGTGCACCACCAGGGTCATTTCTCATTATTGGAAAGTTCTTTGAATTCTACTACAAGGCTCAATTTGTCTTTCTTATAACTCCCATACGGTAGTTCTACTTATCTTTCTAGGATCCTTTAGAATAAAAGTATTCTACGTGTTTACACGCTAATCCTAAACAGAGTAAAGACAGCTATTCTGTCTATTGTAAAATCTTTATTTCTGTAAACTACATATTTTCAGTTATTTCTCTAACCCATGAATTTTCTGTTAAACGACAAATTTTCAGTTAAAAAACTATTTTGCAAAAGATGTAGCTGCCAGAATGTTTTCCATATTTCTGTATGCATTCCAACTGGGTATTTCTGTCTTAATATCCTATTTATTAATTCAACGAATAATGACTGAGCTCTTACTCCGTACCAGGTTTAAAGTAGGGAATCAAAGGTAGATCTTGCAATCTAGGAAGAAAGACAATTACACAGTGACAATAAGGGGCAAGGTGTGCTAAGTCACTACACTGCACAGAAGGACTGTTCACCCATGACACAATGAAAATTTCATGCCCTGGAGGCCTGTAGTGTGGTAAACAAGTAATGGATGGGAGCAAATGAAATGTGGATCAGGAGAGGCCTCTCTAGAAGAAAGTATACCTAAACTGAGACCTGAAACATGAGTGTCAGTTAATTAGGTAAAGCAAGTCAAGAACAGTGTGCTAGGTGAAGGGAAAGATGCAGAGGAGAAAGGAGGGACTAAGAAAAAGAAAAGGGAATACGGACAAATGAGAAATAGATAGCAGGAATCTGATCACGCAGGCTCTATCGGGCCATGTTAGAGGTTGACTCATTTCCTAAAGAAGGTGGGAATCCATTGGGGGGCTTTAAGCAGGGAAGTAACATGATTATATTTGTATATTGACTGCTGTGTGAAAGTGAATTAGAAGAGGGACACCACCTCAAAACCTGTTACAATAATACAAGCCAAAAGAAGACAGTGGCCTAAATCAAGAATAAAAAAAGTGAACTTATAGACACACTTGGAAACTACTTGAAATGTACACCCTATTTTCATTTGAAGACTGACTTGATGCATGGGCTGAAGGAAAGAGAGATATCAAAACCATCTCAGACAAATGGGTAGACTGAGGTATCATCTACTGACCCTGGAAACCTGAAGTGTCTTGATGAAATCCAGAAACACAAAGTCTGCTGCAAATCTAAATCTACTAGTCCAGTGACCATGTGAAACAAGTAACTTGTCAAGCTCAGAATGACCCAAGGTCTGCCCTCTTCCTACAAGTCAGGTAGGACCACAATCATCTGTTCATCATGAGTGAACTTCGATTTCACCGTCCCAGGCAATCTGACTCCAACCAAGCTCTTGTTCTGTTCTTGCCTCAGCTTTCACCTCTGAGGTATCTTGCCAAGACATGATTTTGCAGCTCCTCTAAAATCTGACTCTGTGTCCACATCTACAGATTCCTCTTGATTCCAGCATTTCCCTAAGCACAATTTCAGTAAGTGGCACTCACACCCCTAAAGGTGAGACTTAAACAACGAGGTTCCTAATGACTATTGCCTTCTTTCCTATTTACCCCACATCACTGTTCCACTACTGAGCATTGTATTTTACTGCAAAGACACAGAGAAGCAGCAGGGAGCCCGCTGCATGGAAACTGGGGGTGAGCAGGAGACTGAAAAAGAACTAGGTGTGTACCAGAAACTCCTACCAATGGGAGAAATGGGGCACAGATGCTGAAGCTTGTTGAACAGAAAAACGAGATAAATGTATTTGCATGTTCAATGCCAGAAAACAAAGCATTGTATTAAATGTTGCGTAAAGAGGGTATGGGGAACATGTACCTACCTACGTCCATCCTGTCCCTTCATTCCTGACCTGCAGCTCTCCTGGACCTGAAGTAAAATTGTTTTTGGTTTTTGTTTTTTATGGTTGCTTTTGCTATGTGTGGCTCTTCCTGTCCCTCCTTCCCCAATTGTTTCATAACATATGTAACCCTTTCCTCCCTCCCATCTTTTTGCTTTGGGAGAACACAGGGAATAAAAGCATACTCTTCATGAAACAGAAAAGAACCATCATTCTAGAACTGCAGCATCTTTGTTTCTGCCCTGCACCTAAAGTCTTTGCTATCCATAATCTCTTTGCTGACAAAGTGTTAGCACCATTTCCATTGTTTGAAGAAAGATACTCAATGATTGTTTTTTTTTTTTTTTTGTATTTCCCAAAAACTACTTAGGATACTGGAATTCATTGCACAGAAAATGTTTGGAGTCATCTTTATCACTGGGTTCATTAGTTAAGGTGCTGGAATAGATAAACTCCAAAATCTCAGTGGCTTCACACAAGAGTTTATTCCTCATTCAGAGTGTATGTGGAGGAGATGCAGCAAAGGGGACAGGAGCAACACAGGTGAGAACCTTGCTTCTCACAGTCACAGACTGAGAGTGGCTGTCACTCCTCAGAAACAGGATACAGATTGCAGCAAAGGGGACAGGAGCAACACAGGTGAGAACCTTGCTTCTCACAGTCACAGACTGAGAGTGGCTGTCACTCCTCAGAAACAGGATACAGATTGCATGCCCAAAGTTTGGTTTAAGTGCCTTGACTGACAATGCACAGTCTGATGCTTAGGCATAAGAGGAAATGAAAGGGTATGCTACTCACCTAACGAGGCTCTCTACAAAGAACAGGAAGGCTCCCCAGCCTGTCCAAAAAGGCTAGAGAGGACACAGGAACTGACTTGGGGCTTAGAGTGGTTATAGGATGGAGAGAGTTAAGGATTTCCAGGTAAAGTCGGGGATTTCATGGTTTGAGTTCCCGTAGCTGCCAAAAGAAGAGTGCTCAGACTTTCTTATCAGTTCCATGGGGTGGGTGGGGGTAAAAGAGGTGATAGGTTTCAAAGCTGTCACTGATACATGGCTTCCCAGGTTGCCATGGTTATCAGCATGCACCCAGAAGATAAGAGAGGGATGGTAGAGTATTGCATGGGAGGTTCTGTTCCAATGGGTGAGGCCTGGAAACAGTGGGCGTAACCCTTCTGGCCACATCGTGTGGCCAGAACCAAGTCAGCTAGATGTAACAGGGTTGGGAAATGAAACTGGCTCAGCACTCACTTCCTAAACGTTCAGGAGGCAGGATCCTGTACAGTCAGCTTTCTCTGCCACACATGGGAACACAAGCACCAAACAGCCTTAGCAAAGGATTCCTGCAAGTCAAAACTCTGAAGTTCAAGGTCCATTAGCCCCGTAGAAGTTTCCTAGTCCCTGAGACACCGTGGATAATTCAAAGAGGCCATCATCTGCCACTCTTTGCCTTCACAGGGTGAAGTTTCTTATGTATCACAGAATTCCTTGCTAGGAGCGAGCCAATTCTGGGATTGATGACTTTAGCTATAGAGTTCATAAACTCACTCCAGCCTAGAACCTTTGAAAATAATCGCAAATGTGCTATAAGAGTTGAGAAAGGTAATGCTGTTTTATATCTTCTGTGAGTGCGGCCAGATGTCGTAGCACCTCTTTGCAACTTCAAAACCTCAAGAAGTTATATCCCCTTGCTTTTACTCTATTACTGTTCAGGGATGGGAGACAGGGAAAGCTTTTAAGTGAAAGGTTGACAAGCACAAGGACTATCAACTGGTGCTCTGCGGTTTCAAAAACCTTGGGAAACACCAATATCCCTCATCAAATCTGACTCAGAGAAGCCCTGCACAACCGTTCTGTTCTAGCACATGCTGAGTGGGAGCATGTGACATAAACCCAGAGAGGACTTAGGAATCGTGACGCCACTTACCTACAGGGCCAGGAACAAGGGACATGGCCCTGCCTGCAGCAGGGCTGCAACCCAAGGCGGCCCTCAGAGTGGCTCATTTGAGCAAAGAGCATTTGGACAACAGCTGGGCTTCAGTGCCTGTATCTCAGCTCTTCGGGGTCCCATGGGGTGTGCACACTGTCCTGACATTCCCATTTCCATTGTCTGATTTTCTTGAATTTATTTGTATTCAACTGTATCACACTGCTTATAATTCTGGTAGATTTTATGTGGGGGAAAAGTGGCATAAATAGAAGCATTAAACACAAATATGTAAAAAAGTAAAAAGAAAAAAAAAATTCAGCCAAATATTTGGTTAATGATGTATGTCACTGCTACATTCCCAGCCCGCAGGGAAGCAGAGTCAGGAGGATCAAAAGTTCAAGCCCAGCTTGAGCAATTTAGCAATTTAGAAAGACTGTCTCAAAATTTAAATGCAGAAGTATTGACAGTCATTCCATATAATTTTGGGGGGAAAATCATTTCATCATTAAATTGTGATTAGGATTTTCTGAGGCCTAGTATCTTTCTCTGAGTGCTGGCTATGGTATGTGGAAACGTAACTTCCGAATGCCTCTGGTCACAGTTGAGGCCTCAGTGGTCCTAAGATGCTGTGAGGCCCTAGGGCAAGATTACATCAGCTGAAGACATCCTGGTACTTTGAGAACCCAGTGATCACAAGGGTTTCACCTTGGGGAAAGGACTTTTAACTCCTTATTAACCTGCCATCTCTCCCCACCATCCTCATTAACATAAAGATCCTCATTAGCACAAAATTGCTGTAGCCCTCTAAGTCATCCAAGGGATCCTCATCAATATACCAGACTTTCTCAGCATAAGATCACCACTGTCCTGATAATAATCACCACCCAATAATCCTTCCAATTGTGTTCCCCAAATAAATGATGGCTAGCCCAGAGTGTCATTGTCTCTGTCATCCTGAGGCATGGCCCGCCCAGCCCCACCTCCA
>RJWT010035798.1:0-13391 GCA_004365215.1 Cuniculus paca | reverse complement strand
CAGAGCGTGACAGGCACGCTAGTGGTGCTGATTCCGGATGGCCCTGAGTCTCCTGGAGTAGTAAATGGCAGGATTTCTGTTGGGCCCAGGAATTTGGTGTTGATGTTGGGATACTGAGGGCAGTGTAGTCAAGTGCTTAATAGTTACTATGCGAACAGGAAAGGAAGCAACCAGTAATGAGTAAGAGGCCTGCAAAACTGCATGTAGCAAAAGATGGAAAAACATCACAAGTTTATCATGCAGCCAATTAGTACCATTGTACCAACTTTTTGTGGTGACATTCAACAATCAAGGTGAAGACAGTTGTGTTGATATTATTGATAATTGCTAATTTCACAGGTACATGTTTTTGTTGTCCCCGTAGTCCCCCAAATGCCTCTAGTCATTCATCTTTCATGGAGATCTGTGAGAAAGGCTAAAATGTGCTGGTGTGTTCTGAAGTGTGGGGGTGGAAATTTTTACCAAGAGCAGACATGACGCCTTTTTGACAAGAGACAAATGTTTCATTCAAATGCTGCATTTCGCATATTGGAAACGGTGATGAATTCCCATGCACCCCTCTACCTGGTTCACAGTGTCAGGCCAGGCATGGTGGCACCTCAGGCTTTCCTCACAAAATTAAATTTAATGTTACACCCTCCAGTAGAATGATGCATAAATCAAGCCTTTGATTTGCATGGACTGTAGCAAGCTGCTCCATTCTGCACAAATATAAACCCGACTCTGAATATTATGTCAGGGACAGGAACAAAGCAATCTAGGACTTCCAATAAAAGTCGGGTACCCAGTGTAATTCATGCTGGTATTACACTGCTCTGTGTCAAGCCTGTTATTAAAACTCTTGTTTTAGCTTCCTTTTTTCATTTCAAAAGAAAATGTTTTTCTTGACCTTCCTGTATTCAGAAAACCAGTGCACAGTCCAACCAGTACTATTTATAAACTAGTGTCTACTAGAGACAACCACAGGCGTATTTATTTTCTTCCCCGTCTATCCTCACCTAGCCCAGAGTACGGGAAGGGGTACATATGAGTAATCAAGTGGGAAGAGACCAAACAAAGGCCGTGGAATAAAATACCTGAGGAGGCTGGATACTCACTGAGGTTCTACCTCTGGCCACAGCCCCGGGAGAATGCTAGGAACCGATTCTGAACAGACGGTTTTAGAAACAGACTCAACTGCCAAAGTTAATGCACATTTGGATTTAGTACTTGCATCCCAATTAGGAAAAGTGAGCCTAAATATGCATCATTTGATTTTGTTTCTGGCCTCTAGCACATGCTGAGTTGTAACTTTCTTCACTCCTCTTTTTCCCATTGTGGAGGATCTGAACTATGTTTTTAAACTACAAGTAAAATCACTGTGATCTGAAATGAGGGAGGCTTTGTTTAGGAATGTTTTTAAAAATGCAAAATGAACCTGTTCGAAATCCTCTAAGAACAGAAGTAGATCGTGGCCCCGCACATCTTCTACTCCACACAAAGGCCCGGTGTATTTATTCTGGAAGGAGGCAGGGTCCACAAAGAGCTTGCTCCTCATGCCGAGTACTTTCCCACGAAACCACAGCTGTCCAGAGCACGTTGCCAGCTGAGCACACGGCTTTGGGAGCTGGGCAGATGACTTGGTGTCTGCAGTGTAATTTCTCCAACTGAACATGGACATCTGTGTGAATTTGGAATGCTCCAGGATCTGAATAAGTGAAAGGCAGTAGCTGAAAAGTGAATTTATGATATCTTAAGGAGAGTAAATTAGGATTCATTCATTCATTTGTGAATGAAATATACAAGAATATTTATTAAGTGGCCGTAATACGTTAGTCACTGTGCTCAGTAACATGGGAAACGTAAAATGAATTTCAAGGAATTTACTTTTATAGTAAAGGTATATGGGATCTGATAAAATATTGTACAAGTTGAAAGTTTCTGTCTTAGGATTCATAGATGTGGAAGAAGGATACATCAGTTCTAACTGAAGGAAACTAAGGGAAGGCTGAGTGGGCACAGTTTGGCCATGTGGAATGGAGGTAGGAGGGGGGAATGCCTGGATTGGGGAACCCCATGCATGGGTCATAGATAAAGAATAGCAACTAGATCCAGTATCTCCTTAGTGAGTGAATGAATCCAAGTGGAGAGAAATGAGACTGGAAAGGTGGAGAGGGCAGGGGGTGACCATTGAACACTGGACAAGACAGTTTTGGGGAACATTAAGTGATATGGAACATTAAGGACTTAGGGATATGTCAATGACAGGATCTAATCTATGCTTTTGGAAGACTAATGCTATCATAGCATAGGAAATAGACTGAAGAGCAGGGACTAGCATGAAGGAGACTGATGAGTTCTGGAAAGAAGAGACAATGGCCCAGAAAAGGAGTGTGGTAGTGGGGACTGACAGGAAGGAAGAGGTGTCATTCACAGATGTGGCAACAGACTAGGACAAAAGAGGGTCAAAGGCAATGCTGAGGTTTTGGTTGGGTGAGTAGAAAAAACATATGAGTTAACAGTAATAGCTTAAAGAACTTTCTTTTTCCTTTCTCTCTTTTTCTTTCTTGCTTGATTGCTCTCTTTCCAGGAATCAAACTCAGGACCTTGTGCTTGCCAGGCAGGCACTGTGCCATTGAGCTATATCCCCAGCTCTTTTTTTCCCTTTTTGAGACAGGGTCTCACTGTGCAGTTCAGGCTGACCTTGAGCTCACTTTGTAGCCCAGGTTGGTCTCAGATTTGTAATGATCCTCCTGCCTCTGCCTCCTGGGTACTGGGATTACAGGTGTGTGCCTCCACACCTGGCTTTTTTTTTTTTTTTCTTAAAAATGTGTTATTATCTTTAAGAAAAAAGAAAGATCCGGGATGCAATGCAGATGCTTAATATCTGTAACCTGAGGTGAAAATGCAACTTGACACAATCATTCATGTAAGCTCCCTTTCATACACTGTAATTTGGGTAAAGTTGAGTAACCTGACTTGAACTTAGGAGAAAGAGGAGAAATAAAATGTTTCCAAATGGTTGCTGTGGGTGCAAAATCAGCATAAAGTTTCTTGGTATCTATCATTCTGATTATCCCACTAACATATCTAGAGATCGTTACAGAGAGTCAGTTTCACAAGCCCTAAATAGAGCAAATGGCCAATTTCAGGTACATTGACTCTGTTGATCGTGAGTTACAGATTCGTATTGGAATGGCAAAGCATCGAGTCTAAGCCAAGTTTATTTTGAAAGTACAGTCAGCCCGCTTCATGGATAAGGTGTTTTCTAATTGACTGAAACACCAGGCTGGCTGGTCTCTAAGCCAACCTGTCAATACCCATTCTGTACACAGAAAACAAGGGCAGCCCCGTGGCCCGCTCTTAGGCCAAGTGATTAACTGTGCATTGGTCATTTAGTGTAATAAATGTGAAGTCTGAGCGGCTGAGTGCTGCCCCAGGCCTCCTGCTGTGGAAATACGTGCCCTGCCACCTTGGCAAGCACAGAGCAGACCCGAGGAATTTACCTTCAAGGCCAGAGAACAATGAACACTCTTACAGTGCGGTGCGAAAGAGCCCGAAGCAGTTGATTGGAGCAGCTAGGCAGTGTGGAATGTGCTACGATCACTGCCCTCTCAGTTGGAAAGGAATCTACTTCAATGGGAAACAAAAATGGACCCTTCTAACATTTGACGTGTATCAGCTTTAATGCGTGTTACTTCTAGTTTGGGAGAAACACATGGATCCCAGTTTACAGGAAGAATGAAGGTTCCACTTTGAAAACTCTCTTCCCTGCTTTTAGGAATCAGAGCAAGAAGAAAAGCAGAGGCAGCGATGATAGAATCTATTTATCACTAAACGGCTGCCCAGAGGCATTGCCTTTTGTTATTCCTCAGCCAATTAAGGAAATAGACTACATTTAATTTGCCCAGTTTTGACTCTTTCAATTTATTAAGCCAACAAAATAGCTGGTATAGTCTGGTTATTAATTCTAGTTAATGTCTCTGCCTAGATTATTTGATCCAGGTTATTGCTGCTGTAAAAGGGCTGTGGTATCATATAAAATGCAGCAACTGTTTGATCCGATTAAGCGATATCACTTGGGCCAGGGCATAGTGAAATCAATGTCCTCAGGTGTCTGCTTGCTAGCCCCAGAAATTTGCCTCTGACCTGCATTAAATAGTTGTGGTTCTTGAGCTATTTAAGCCTGATTAAGGTGTTTGTTATGCATTTGCTGGTACACTGTGGTGCACGGTGTCAATTCCTAACTGTCATCATTGTGATTAAAAAGGGTAGAAGAGAGTGACCCCTGTGTGGGCAAGTTGCAATAAATAATAAGGATGCCATGAACCTCTACTCCAATCACTGAGTTTAGCCAAAGCGAATAAAAACCTTTGCAAGATCTCCAACCAAAAAAGTTGCTAAGCAAATAATGCTGGATTTTCTTATCAATAATTACTTGCTGTTGTTCAGCTATTGTTAGGAGATCTTGTTACGAATACAAATGAGAAGAACATAGTTGGCTTCACCATGCAGGGGAGGTGTAGTGGAAGTTTTTAAATTTGGAAAACAGTTTATGCTAAGGAAAGCAATCCGATCAAAACTCCAGCAATGAAAGCAGTTATATGGCTGGGTTAAAAATCTTATAAACCCTTAAAAAAAAAAAAAAAGGACGTGTTCAATGACTCTTTGCTTGCAAGTCCTAAGGATGGGCCAAATGACAGCAATTAAAGTGTTTCTTATCTCAAGAACTGTAGAGGCCAGCAGTGTAATGTCAAACAACCAACTTGCCTGACTTATTCACCGAGCTGTCTGAGACACTCTCCCTCTGTTGAGGCCCACTTTTTAGCAATGATGAACAACACTAGGTTAACAATAGCAATAAAGTGAATCGCAACATCTGCTGAAAATCCACTGTGACCCAGGCACTGTGCTAAACACTTTGCATGGATAATTTTTTTACTCCTAACATCAACAACCCAGGTTGATAGTGTTATTACCTGTTTTTCAAAAGAGGGGAAGGTGGGCTGGGGATCTAGCTCAGCAGCCTAAGTGCCTGCCTGGCAAGCGCAAGGTCGTGAGTTCAATCCCCAGTGCCGCAAAAAAAAAAAAAAAGGAAGGTTAAATAACATGCCTTGCATAATGTGTGATGGATTTGGCCTTCGGTTTAGGCAGTCTGACTCTTCTTCTGGGTCTTCCCTCCATTATACTATCATTCCTTCCTAAATGCAATGCATGTGGACAGATTTTTAAAAATGAAATATTGTTTAACTGTGTCAGGCTTCTTTTTTGAAAGATTCTTAAAGTCATGATATTTATAAAATGATTATCATTGATTCATTTAAGAAGTATTTATTAAGTATCTGCTACATGCCTGGAACTGTTGATGTTAAGCAAATGAAAGACAAGATAGGGTCCTGATTTTAGAAAATCTTGTGTCAACTGGGCTAATTTAAATGAAGGTACAACTATATTCATACATGTCTCTTCAGGGCATAGTCATGGTCTTCATTCTTTTAATATGCTAATTAACCACTAATGTAGATTTTCATGCCATGAACTCTAGGATTTGGTTTTCATAAGTAGATGGGTGGTGAGAGGTTTGGTTTTTTTTTTTTTTTTTTTTTGGTACTGGGAATCAAACTCAGGACCTTGTGCTTGCCAGGCAGGTGCTTATGCTGCTGAGCTATATCCTTGGCCCCATGCCATGAACTCTAGAGCCTGGTTTATTATTTTTCCAGAGTGAAAATAACTTCTATTTTTGTGCCCAACTGTAAAACAAATAAGGCAATGCATAATACCATGAAGAACACAGAATCTCCCGTAACACTTGTCCAGTAACAGTCATTATTAATACTTTTTTACACTTCTAATTTCCTTTAAGATTTTTCGTTTTCCTTGGTTTTGGAAAGATAATGTCCTCAGTGTTTCATAACCTGCCTCATATACCTACTAATGATACCAGGTGAAATGTACATTTTTGTTGTGTCAAAAAATATAAATTTAGAAAATCAGTGAATTCTGCATAGTATTTTATTTAGCTGTACTTTATTTTAATGATCCCCTTTGATGGCCATTTAAACCGTCTCTAGTATTTCTACTTTTGTAAGCAACTTTTGATGCACTCTTGTTCATAATTTTCTTTACTCTCCTTTGTCCCTGAAGAATAATTTCCAGTAATAGAATTTCCAAGGGAAAGGCCAGGCTCATCTTTTGAAAGGTCTTTGATAAAAATTTACAAATTATTTTCTAGACAGTTTGTGGTAATCTTCTCTCTTAGAAGTATTGTGTGAAATTGCCTACTTTCAAAGCTCATGATGGTCAATACGATGAAAATAATGGCTAACATTTATATAGGATTTGATCACAATAAAGTGTTTTAAAAAATGTTATTGCATCCATGCCTTATGACTCCATGAGGTCAGTAAGGTCAATTTATTATCCTCAATTTATGGCCAAGGAAGCGAATGTTTTGGGAGGCGAGGTTCTTTTTCTGGCTCTGGCTCTCCTAGGGGAGACCTCCTGCCCAGCACAGTGACATCTGTGTAGCCCTCACTCACTTTTCCTTCCAGCTGGGCCTGGCAGAGGTCTGTCTGACCCCGGAGCAGGCCTCCACCCCACTGGGGCTGACTCCAGAACTGCAGGACAAACGAACAAGGAGACAAGCACAGAGTAACCCTCTGCTGCTGGCTCCAGGCTCTCCCTCATCTGCAGTCACAAAGACTAATGAATCAGACATGATTATGGTGGTAAAAATCCAAATGCAGATTTTTGCTGTGCTTACTAATGAGAGAAAAATATAGTAGACCATTGGCCTAAAGGCTCCAGATGCGATTCCTTTGTAACTTGGAGTGCATTAAAAAAGCTTCAGTCAGCAAGATAAGTTAATTTTTTTTATGACCTTTATAAACTCTTTTAGCCTGTATCTCGGGAGCTTCTCTTAAAGATTAAATTTTTAAAAATCCTTTTAGCTCAGGCCGAAACAGCATCTGAATCTTTTTTGCTTCAAAGGCTACATCCAAAACCTATAAAGAGATTCTGTTCGTGACAATTATTGTCAAAGTAATGATTAGCTAACATGTCATTTTTAGTTTTTACCGTTCTTGCCTCTGCAGTATTAATCCAATAGAGCTCACTTCTCCTTCACGTAAAAGTTGCATGAAGGATGCATCATTCCCAGTTGACTTTGCCTACATTTGCAAATTCTTGAAAAAACAAATTGAATTGTCACCCAGGCACCTCTTTCACGTGACGCTTGGGTCGAAGTGGGGGTGTGGGACACAGATAGCATGATTTGATTAAAAGGAAAATAAATCTCCATCTAGGAACTGCCACATTGGATTCATACATAACTGAGGTCATAGGCGTTAGTAAGCCTACAGCTCCGTTTCCCTAGGTGATGGGTGCAAGTCAGTGGGGGAAGAATATTGGAGGAATGTGGAGCATTCCTCAACGATGGCATCACAGATTTAATTTGTCACATGAAGCGTGCGATTTCTTCTCACCTCTTTGGTTGTAGGGTATCAGTTACTTTCAAACACTGAGCTTTTGACTGGCTTCATTGGTGACTACAGGACCCATCATCCCAGGCATCTGTCACTACTTCTATTATATCCAACCTACTGACCCAGAAAATCTGTGGTTGACACAATTGAGTTCTGTGTAAGATTCATTCAGCATTTATTTTATTTCTGACATCCACCTACAAGGTCCTATAGAAACTTGGCCACCACATCTCTGTGTAAGAGAAACAGCCCTTTAGAAGAGATGCAGACCTCACAGTGTGGGGCTGAAACAGAACTGGAGTCCTTTGTAAAGTGATCCCCTGTAGTAACTGGATTTGTTAGGAAGTATGTGTGCTTTGGTGCCTTCCACTCACGGTATGTGCGTTAACTTTATGAGAGACTTGGAAAACAACCACAGGGTAATAATAATAACAATGCTAATCAAAGAAAAACAAGAAAGGCTCAGGTTAGACCTGTTTTTGCACCATCCATCTTTACTCTGCGTCAATCCATAAACTATGTCCCATGTTTTCTTCCCCAGTTCCCTCTTGGAATCTTTCTCCTCCGGTTCCAGAAAGTATCTTCATTTGAAACTAAGATACAGAAACCACAGGCTTTAAATAAATGCTTGACAGTTATCTATTACTTTCCATATACACCTCCCTGCTACCTCATTATATAGAAAGGGTACATGATTTTTTTCAAGGCATATAGATAATTAGCTGCCAGACTCAGAATTCAGCTTCAATTGTTTATCTTATAAATATATTGACATCTTCCTGTGTGTTCTAGAATCTAATGATCTGCCTTGATCATGAATCATCCTGTGAATTTTACTGAGAAATGAGCAATGAGAAGGAATAGGGAGGTCTATATGAAATTGCAGTGGTGGCCTTTGCTTACTGAATTCACCTAAGAAGATTAAATTATTTCCCATTTAATCTTATATGCTGCAAAATTTCAGCCTGGGCTGAAAATCATATATAATTAGATATAGCTAATTTTTTTGTTAGCTTTCTATTTAGCGATATCAATATTTTCTTTTCATTTCTAGTAACTTAAAAGAAATATGTTTGCACCACATTTTCTAGAGAAATTTTGTTTTTAGTTTGACATAGAACTATATAAACTGTTTTATTGACCATATACATGACTGGACAGAGGGCTCTTAAAGTGAATGTTGTTTGTAAATTCATTCTGATTCTACTAAATGTTGTTTCTATCTCATGACAACAAAAGTAGAGGAGGTAGTTGGCTCTGTCCATGATGAAACACTTCCAGGGTTCCTGGAGCCGACTTTTGCCATAGAGCCATCATGAAAGGTCTGAAGACCATTATTTACTAGAAATAAAGGAACAAGGCAGAAATCGATTACTTCGTCCAGAGATTTATGTTCCCATTGCTCTCTATGTGCATCTCTATTTGTCCTAACTTCACGGGGAGGATATTTAATACATAATAGAGGGAGCCTGTTGCTTTTGATTTATTTTTTGTTTATTATTTTTGGCATTCCATAGAGAAATTCTGGAAATCAATACTGTCTGTGCGTATCTCCCTGTATCCTGGGCATAGTGTATCTCTAAAGATTCTGAAGGGACAAAGGAACTTCCTCTACCCTCTAAGCTCTCTTTTAATATATCAAATTATGTCACTGCTCCTGGACAAGAGCTGACTTTCTTTGTATGTTTTCTGTGACATAAGCACAGGTATAAAAGCCAATTTAATTGTAATGATGACAAAACAATGCTTTGTAATGTCTTTAGTCTTTAGGCTATTGCTTCCTCCCCAGACCTCGACTGGTGATTCTCACTAATCTTAGCTAATGCTGCCCTGGTGATTGATTAGTAAGTTAGGTTCATGTGATTCATAAAAGTAAAAATATGGAGATGCTGTGAAAATTTACCTTTACTTTGGATGAACAAGAAGATGGTTGGTAGGCTGATAAGATGGACTCCGTCTTTAAAGACTTGATTATTAAGTATTCAGGGCATTTTAAAAAGGCAGGCAGACAGCCAATAAACACTAATTTTTCAAGAACGATTAAACAAAATTGAAAGGAAAGTATGTACTTTTGCTATTACATGAATTTCTAATGGTTGGAGAAGAACTCAGGACAGAATGCAAAGAGAATGGATATTATGAGATTATCCAATGTTACTTTGTGTGAGAGGACCATGGGCAGGTGAATAGGAATACTTTTAGGGATACTTGATGAAACCTAATATGTACTTGGACCAAATGCTTTTGAAGATACTGGAGAGATGTAGTTACAAGAATTCAGATTAAGGTCCAATTTGTATAAAATAAATCCCAAAAAATAGGTCAAGGATTGACACCACAATTTCACAAATGGAGAAACAAAGTTAGAGAAACCTGTTAATAGTATTAAACAGAGAGCAGAAACAGATTTGGGAGTGATGTCTTGTCACTTTCTCGTCATGGAGACACAATACCTGACACCAGAATTTAAAGGAGAGGTATTGTGTTTCCATGACACGTGAGGCTCTTGGGGGCATCTAGATGGAAACCATATGTAATAAGTGGAAATTAGCAGTGGGCACTAACAAATAAGATTTCCTTCGAATTTGTTAAATTTTAGATCTACAGTAACAGATTTCATAGTAAAACCCAATTGGGAGCCCTCTAATGGCATTAGCAGTTCCATGATCTAGAGGAAGAATCTTAGGCACGGTGTGCCCTTGCAGGATGGGCCTGAGCTAATCCTGAGTTTGATCTTTGCATGGCGCTGACCTTTGGATTTAATCTGACTTTTACATGGAGTTATTTTACACCTCCAGGCTGTTGATCTTTATTAAAATATTACCCAGTGTGGCATTTTGGTTATTTCTAACTAAGATGAAACGGTCTTGGTTTCAAAATTAGGATTAGTAAATACTAAAGACAAAGGGGAAATAACATATCAAGGGTCAACATTACAATTTTTTTCCATTTTTATTTTTTATTAGTATGTGTTTTCAGTACCTAATGATTACATTCTTTGTGGGGAGTTAGTGCACAAACATAACACAGCTTAATTATTTTTTTTCATCTCCTTTTCTTCCCCTCTACCACCCATCCCTCCATCTCTTGGTCTCTTTTCCTGTTGTAAAAGATCTTTCTCATTATTTATCTTTTATTTGCTCTTTTTAAAATATTTTGGGTTTCTCATATAAAAAAAACCATGTGATGTTTAAGCTTGTGTGTCTGATTTATTTCACTGATGTTATGGTCTCAAGGTGCATCCATTTTGCCTTGAATGACTCAGATTTATCTTTCTTTATGGTGGACTAGTGCTCCGTTGAGTGTCAACATCACATTTCAAAAGAATAAGCAGTGGTGTCGGTAGGTGGGGGTGGAGCAGGTGGTAGACCCCAGGCAGAAAATTTTTTTGGGTTGCATTATTGATCAAAAGAAAAATTGTACTGTAACGATTTACTCTATTCAGATATTGTGGAAGGCAGCAAATTGAAAGCCTGCCCTGAGTGACACGAACTGGTAGCTATGACACTGAGGATTAGGTTTTGATCCTATCATAGCCGGCTTGCTCCCAAGTCTTAGATTTTTGCCTCCATATATGTGTTGTCTTCTAAGACAACTACAGAGTTGGAGTGGTTCAGATTTCCCTGGGAGAGTATTAGCTATGAGATCCAAGAAGACAAAATATTAAGAAATAGCTCCTGTAGGGATACAACAATTCCTAGAAGAATGAGAGAACAGGAAGGGAGCAAGGAGTCTCTCATATAAAGTGAGGTAGTGTTTGCATAGAAACCTCTGCCATCCTCTGGATACTTTCATTCGCCTCCAGATTACTTATAATATCTACTACAGCGGAAATGCTATGTAAGCAGTGGCTATGCTGTCTTGTTTGTGGAATAAAGGAGCGATGTCTGCACGTGGCCAGGACAGATGCAATTTTTTCTTTTCCATGTATTCGGTCTGTGGTTGGTTGAGCCCATGGTGCAGAGTGCACGAATGTAGAGGACAGACTCTAACTGGTCACCTTCCCGTCCACAGTTGTGTGGCTGGGTTGGAACTGCATGTTGCTTTGGGTGTTCTCAGAATATAATGGCTCTTTGCATGTGCCATGTGTTTGTCAAGGTGACTCTTTTTTGAATATTACCAAATATTTTTAGCTGTGCTGTTTCTTATTTAATTTATTATTTGTTAATATTCCCAAAAGTTAGTGCACTTCTACAGAATGGGAAGTGGAGTGATGTTTCTTCTATTAAGATTCAGGAAAGGATTGGCTGAGCTATTGATTCGCTTTATTTTGGCAATTGCAATGGAAACACTGTATTTTGAAAATGTTTGCTTTCCCACTAAAATCATGGGACATGAACATGATGGGCCACAGACCATCAGTTTTACTGCAGCTCTCCTACCGGTCCAGTTCACACACACGATTCTGGAGTTGGTCAGTCCTTACTTTGGTGGCTTCCACTAAGGCAGGGCCAGCTGTTTATATTTGCTTTACCACCTACGAGTCCTAGAAGTTCATTTAATCTCTTTATTCCTGGAGATACTCTTATATATTATGCTTTTAAATAATAAATATTATATGAACAACCATTTTGAGGAAAACAAGAGACACTAGGGTAGCCATTGTTAATTTCCTGTCCTTATGTTTTGAAGACCTGTATTGCTTGCATTGTTCTGTTCTGATCTGCTTTGTTGTGTTTTACTCTGTTTTGTTGTGTTTTCTTTTTATTCTCTTTAAAATAAAAAAATAATAAATATTACTAAAATTGATAGTTACCAAATACTAAGTATTTACCAAGTGCTATCCATTGTAGCAAGCACATTAAGTAGACCATTTGAAGTGTTACCATCTCCATCTTAGGGACTAGAAATGTGAGACTTCAGATCCCACAGCAAGTAGGCAGGAGAACAGGGGCGTGTCCCAACACCCATGGTGTTGAAGCTTCTGACTTTGAGCTCTGCTGGTATGAAAAACTGTTAACGCATTAGTCCTGATCACTTTTAAGTGGTGGTGCTTGACTTGTGATTATTCTGCCATCAAATTTGGTGCAATCGTAACTTTAGGTACAGTAAGTAATTGCGAAGCTGCCCAGGCCTTTCCATTAATCTTAATAAATGAGATGCTTATTAATAATATCTTAAATACCCTATTACTTTTTGAAATGTCCAACTAAGCTAAGAATAATAGTATGTTATATGATGTGTTAAAATAGTCTAGAATTCAAATTCCAAATTCAAAGCACTCGTATTTTTAAAGAACAAAATGAATGATTGCTAGGGTCTTCTTCAGCAAATAGGCAATACAGAATTATTTCTTTAGTTGTTACATGTGGTGCTGTATTTAAGATTTTACCCGACATAGAGCCACTCTTTTTTTAAAAGACAGTTACAGTTGCATACAGGTTGGAATGCACTGGGCACCACCATTCCCCGTTCTTGTCACAAAACAAGCAAAGCTGTCCCTATGCCACATGATTCCATCATTTTATCAACCAGATCAGATTTACAATAAGAGAAGTTCAAAGATTTTAGAGAAAGTGAAACTGAGACAAAAGTAAATAGCTGGAAATGGAGAGTTCCATGTATTGATTTAAAAAATATGTCCCTCATGTGATTTTGAGAGATAAAGATGTGTTTGAAGCAAAATAGGACTTCATAGGCCAAATGCCCAAAACACAACTGAAGCCTCAGTAGGTAAAGAAAAGCTATGAAGAGAAAGTGTTCACCAGCGCTGTGCTAATGACACTCCCCCCATGGCGCTGAGTGCCACCTACTGGGTCCTCCTTGCAACCAGGACTCATGCTTTTGAAAGATGCACTAAGAGAGTCTTGTAGGTCTTAGTCACACACAATCAGAGAAAAGGGATCCTGACTTTACACAGATTCAATGGACAGTATCTTCCGAATCAAAATCAGGATCTTCTAAGAAATGAAGATCTCTATCTGCGTT